>VZTM01001751.1:106974-188168 GCA_013400555.1 Jacana jacana | reverse complement strand
AAAAAAAAAAAAAAAGGAAACTTTTCAGTAATAGGAAAATCTTCAGAAACAAAAAAATAATAATAATCAAATGTAAATTTTAGCACTCTGAACTAAAAAGTCTGAACTGTCACCAGATAAAGAGGACAATATCTGTGTTTCAGTAATGAAAGTGGTTCGTTCTTCTTTTTGTGGTATGAAAACTGGACACTGCTTTATTTTTGAAATACAACCCTCCCCCAGACTCTTCAGTATCACCCATCAATTTGCTGTCAAAGTACATGATGATACTCCAGAGAATTGTGTGTGCTTGCTGCTAACAAGAAAATGAAACAGAAAATTCTAGGCAGTCTTTCCTCCTCTCCTTCTCCTCTCTCTCTTCTATTGTATCTGCTTTGAATTTTCTTCCAGGGTCAAATTTTGCCCATGGGCCCCAGGAAAAAAGGATAAGGCTCAGTCTGTGACCAATATTCAGAAAAGGGGTCTGTGCAGTAGTAACAGTAAGGGCTGTATTCTTTGGCTATGATAACTAGTTTATGGTAGTTAAGCATTTTTAAAACCACAGGAAAGACAGCACAGCATGCATCTTGGGAGTAGTGGTATTAAGAATTTGGCCGGTTTTGAATTCAAGTTGTTAAGTAAATATCACAAATACCTGTTTTATCTGCTCTTTCATTTGACTGAACTAACCCCGGTTGTCACACTGGTTCTGTGTCTGTGTAGACAGTGCTGTTAGTAGGGCACTGGTTTGTGTTAAATGCTAACATTTAACACAGCACCACTTGGGAACTAGTTCTGGTACCCTGTCCAACTGGGAAGCACAGGCTATATCCCAGTCATGATTCACACTTGCATTTAAAAAATTCTATTAAAAAACACGAACTATTATCCATGGTTCTTGCTCCTAGATATTAAGCTCTTTTTCCCCCAATGAAATGTTAACTCAGTTGCCAAGAGAGAAACCCTGAGTACATCTCAGTGTTGCTCCATTAGACAGGAGCAGAAAATGTAAGCCCCTCTAGGAAAAGACATCTCACTCATTTTTCACAGGCTACCAAAACCCCAGCATGGCAAAAACTATTTGCATTTTTTTCCCATCTGGGCTGGACTGAAAAGAGATCCCAATAAACTGTGCTGAGGCATTCTTGGGATTGTTTAGTTTGAGGAAGAGGAGGCTGAGAGGAGACCTCATCACTCTCTACAACTGCTTGAAAGGGTACCGTAGAGAGGTTGGTGCTGGTCTCTTCTCACGGGCAATGAGCGACAGAACAAGAGGGAATGGCTGCAAGCTGCAGCAGGGTAGGGTTAGGCTGCACATTAGGAAAAAGTTTTTCCCAGAGAGAGTGGTCAGTCAGTGGAATCAGCTGCCCAGGGAGGGGGTGGAGTCCCCATCCCTGACTGTGTTTCAGAGTAGATTGGATGTGGTGTTGAGGGATCTGGTGTAGGGGAGAACTTGTAGAGTAGGGCTGATGGTTGGACTTGATGATCCCAAGGGTCTCTTCCAACCTAAACGATTCTATGATTCTGCTCCAATCTGATACCTCACACTCACTTCGGGTAACTGACTTTGGAGAAGAAAAATCAACTGCCCTTGTGGCCATGGACAAGGAAAGAGAAGAAACAAAACAAGACGCAAGGGATTTTTATGTGTTTATTCTGTTGGGATTATCATTGGCAGCTTCTCTTAATATTCTTGGAAGAACAGAAAGCTTCTGCCTCCAAAACTGAGGTTGCCTGGCACTTTGCATAAGCAGATTACTTTATATTAAAGAGGAAAAACTCCACAATCTATAGTTCAGAATGAACAAAATATGAATTGAACTAATTAACATACAATTTTGAAGAAATATAGAATGTAATAATGAAGGTACTTCTCTTCAATTTATCATTTGATATAGGTCTGGGCAGTTGAGCCTTTCCTGGTCTCCTCGCTTGCTTTCTGTCTGCAGCTTCTCTGGTTCTCTGCAGGATGATCATTTTTCCTCTTGAACAGGTCTGTGTAGACTTCTTGTGAATTGAACCGTTTTAACAATGAACAGGTCCTCCAACATCTGCAACTGTAGCTGAAGGACAAATCAGCTCTTACTGGAGACTAGAGGGAGCAGGGACCACCATGCTGAGCATAAACATGAAATGCAGGAACATCTTTAAAAAAGTAATTGACTTTGTAAGCAACTTCCTGAATTCCCATTTCTGCTTTTAAAGCTCTCTGTGTCACACTAAGAGCCTTTCTCCTTCATCAGTTCATCGCCATGAGAATAAATGAGCTGTCACACACTGAGTACTCTGGGCTAAATCCTGCCCTCAGATGTCTGAATTTTCATTTGCATCAGTGGAAATTTCATACACATGCATATCTATGCATTTTTGTGCCTGTGAGGTGGCTTTTGCTTAACATTGTGGATTCAGTAGAGGGAGAATAAGGAGGAGCTTTAATTTTTATGGGAAAGCCAATAGTTAGTGTTCTGCAAACTTGATATAAAATTTCTCCTTCTTACTTTTCAAGTCACCACATGAATTAATGAAGAAAAACTCAAAATCAAATTCATGAAACTCTCTATACAAAAGGATGGTCTTTACAGTGGTAAATTAGATCAGGTGTATTTTGTATTCCATATGATTTTAAAACGATATATGATGGTGCAGCTTTTGCATCCGGGACAGGTGACTTGTACCAAGACCAATGAAAGGCAGTGGCTAAGCACAGGAGGTGGCTACATATTTAGAGTAGGATCTGAACCTTATCGAAGCGGATGCAAATGCTTTCATTGACTTCATTAGAGATGAGCTTTCTAAGAGCTATCCATGACAACCCCCCTCCTGTTTTTTTCAGTTAAAATGATTGACGTAGAAATAAACAACTCCTGCTATTTCACTCTCACGTTTTATGTTTCATCACTAACACTGAAAACAAAAAGATCTGTACCCACTTACAGAGTTATTCTTTGAGAGAGTGTGAAGTTCTTCACAAGCATTAACACTATAAAGATTTATTGTCTTTACAACAAAGTAAAATCCTGCTATCTAGAGCACAAGTTAAGAGTAAAAATCCCCTATTTTGGCACTGTAAAAAAACCACCACCACCACTTCACCTTTTTATGGCTAGTGGAGTTCCTGACATGAAAGGATGGTTCTGGTACCTGAAAAATAATATAGATCATGAAAAATAATTGCTGGTAAAGTGTTCTTACAAGTGTTTTTAAAATGGAAGGGTGTTCATAATAGTAAAATATTTTTATAAGTGTACATAAAAGGATCCTTGACATGTGTAATTAGGACTGTAGGAAAAACATGGTTTTTTCCTTAATACAAATTAAGGAGAAAACGAAGAACATATAAAACTAGGAGAGCAAAACATAAATCTGTCCGCAATAGAATTTTCCATTGTTATTTTTGTTAATTAATATGGTTTGATGATAAAGTTTGGGTGGTTTTGGTTTGGTTTTGCTTGTCCCTAGCAAATCAGTTTTAGGAAACGTAGCACTCATTGAAAGGGACTCGGGGAGATTTTGGTGCCAAAGAGCTGGTGTGACAGTACTGTGATGAGATGTTTTCATCGGTACTGAGATTCTTTCTCCCCCTTGAAGCCTAGAGCATGGTGGTTTTGTCTCTGGGTTTGGAAATGAAAAAGGTATCTGATGACCCTATACTTTGAGTGAAAATATGTTGGTATCATTACCATTTTAAACCTATAAACTTATAATAAGCTGTGTGCAGAAAGTTACGGAGAGGAAATACTAGCAGTAAGTATTGCTAGGCCCTCAAATGTCCTTCAAAATGCATTCTTGGTTTTTTCCAAGATATTGACTAAAACAATCTAACAAATTAATTGACAACTGTAGTTACAGCAACAGATTGGGGATAAACTGCCAAGGAAAAGTTAAATAAGAAGCAAACAGCCCAATATTTGCATGACTATCTTTAGTATTAAAAACAAAAGGACAAAACCACAGCAAATGAGTGATGAATAATAAAGTTATTTCCAAATGGAATTAGTTGTCATTTTAAGTTCTCTATGTCACATCAACATAGCTTTTTAAGATGTGAAGTGACATGGAATATTGGGAGGCCAATCTTCAAAACCAACCCAGACACATTCCTGTGTGACCTGCTCTAGGTGTTCCTGCTCCGGCAGGGGGGTTGGAGTAGATGAGCTTTCAAGGTCCCTTCCAATCCCTGATATTCTGTGATTGAGTCCCTGCTTGCATTGTACATGCTTTGTAGAGGTAGCAGTAGTTTCATCTGGGAAGCCCTTGCATAAAAAGCCCTGGACTTTTTAGAGCTGGCTTTGCTTGAATCGCTGATTTTGACAATTTTGGAGAAAATACAGGTTTAGAGGGGGCAAGGCATCTATCTGGAAGTTCAAAATGAAAAGCAACGTGTCTGAAGTTAGTGAAAAGAATTCTCCACCTCCCTTGGCCAATATTCCAAGTATATATAGTTGAAGAGTCTGTGGCAATATTTTGGTTATTAACATTAACACACTTCCCTTTTGGAATTATTATCACTAAAAGGGCTCAGACAATGTGACCTTTTAAAATCAAGGAACATACTCAACTTAGAACTACAGAAGCTGACACCAGTGTGAGCTCTTTTATCAGTGGCAGGACAGAGATGAACCTGTCACTTGATGGGGGTTCTCTGACAGTGGCCACCCATCTATAGTATTTAAAAGCTATGCTGCAGCTGAGCTGTGGAAGACAGCACAGTATGGTTAAATGCATGTGTTTCTCCATGTAGTGATGCAGGTAGTTCTTTCCCTGTTTCCGTTGTCACTTTCTGCCCTCTTTCACTTAACAAATGAAGAAAGAGGAGAGAGAAGAGCTCTGAGTTATACATTGCTGGCCTGGAGACCATCAGGTTTGCACACTAAATGCAACATAGCTAGTATGGAGGCAATACAACATCCCCCATCAGTATGGTTCTTCCACAAGCAGGACAGCGAGTCACAGCAGCCAGGCATATAATATTGCTGGGAATTAACGGTGACCTTTTGTAATGTAGCCATTGATGGTAGCCCTAGAATGGATGCTTATTCAGAGGAGAATCTATGGGATGTTTTTTCTACTTACAGAGAGTGAGACACACAGGTATATGGATCATTGTTATTTGTTCCTATCAATCTGTATTTTCTGAACCAACACTTATTTTTCAAGACCTTTTTTGTTCCTTTGGCCATACTTTTTATCAACTCAGTCCTCTGATACTTGAGCAATTGCTAAATACTTTATAATTCACTTGAATAGTACACAAAGATCTTTCTATAATCATTTCCAAAGTGCCTGGAAAAGTATCAGATGATTTCCATTATAGGACTTACGCTGTCTTTCAGGAGGAGAACAGGCATTGAATCATAGTTCATAGAAACTAAGAGGTCTCAAACTGCAGAAGTAAGTTTCAGAGTTTGGCATTTGTGTCTGCTTCCTTTCCTGGAACTGTCTGATGTCCACAGATATTCCTCTGCAGTCTGCAAAATTTCATGAGCTGGAACATCTTTCTCGCTCATTTTCTGTCTCTACCTTTGAAATGAGGAGAGGGTATCTGGGACTGCACATGCACAGGATGTGTGCCCCGCTCAATATGTGGCCAAGATTTTAGTTGTAGTTTTTCATCCATAGGTGAAAGGCTAAGGTAGCTTTCCTTAGGAACTTGCAGCACATTTGAATGATACGTCAGTAGTATTTTTCTTCCATGTATTCCGAGTCTCTGAATTGCTGTAGCTTGTTCTAACAGCAGTGATCATGCAAACTCCTTTCTCTGTGGCATAAGTTCTAACATCTTAATCACTCTTCTCTTAAAAGTATTCTGGGGAAAAATAACATGTTTTCATTTTATTTGGGTTTGGGTTGGTTTGTGGGTTTTATTGTTTTGGTTTGGTGTTTTTTTATATATGTCAAAGTGTGCAATGGCTTGAGCTTGTGTTTATTTTCTTCAAGAAAAGAAGCTTTTTAGCTTGTTTTCTTCTCTCTCATAGAAACATAAGCAATGTCAAGTAAGGTCTTCCCTTTTTATGCTGATGTAGGTCCCTTATGATAAAAGCAAAATGTGACTCATACATATGTTGCTGCAGGAACCTCTCCTCTACACAAATAGGCTGAGGTAAAAGCACTCCCCGGAAGCTTCTTAGATATTTGTATGGTCCAGTGTGTAGCCTGATTGAAAAACTGGCCAGGGAAGGGGAAAGAGGCAGAGAAATGGGGATTTTTGTCAGACTGCTCTATAGCATTCATCAGACATTTTAGCAGACATATCTCAACAAAGCTAAAGTTGCCTTCTGAAGGTAAATGTTAGGAGACTGACAATAATATTCCTACTCTGTATCTCTTACCACAGCAGTTTTTTTAGTACTGTTGCTGTATCACCTAAAAAAGAAAAGCATAGGATTAGATGGATGAACTGTCATTACTTCTTAAGAGTTTTTGGATGAAAGGGCATTACAAAAGAGACTCAGACTTCCTCTTCCAGCATCTGAATAAAAACATTTGGAGTATGGGGCTGGGTTTGATTAATGGAGCTTAGTTCCCTTCTTCTTATTGCAGCTGTGTACCATGAGTGCTACCAGCATCAAGCTAAGCAGGATGCTAAAGGCTAAGAGAGAGGCTGAAGGGATTAGGGACTCAAGCCTGTCCTGATGGCTATGTGTTATCTGCACTGAAGTAGGGCACAAAGGGAAACCCTGCTCACTCCTCTCTCACATCCTGATGGTGTTTACACAGTGTGAAAGGAGAACACAACAAGAGAGTAACAATTTTTCCTGCAAGTTGGTGCAAGTCCAAACCTGGACACACCAATAACCACGCTGAAAGCCTTAGCACTGAGCAGCAGATAGTAGAGTCAATGGAGAGGCTGTGTTCCTATTCTCACGGTCATTGGAATGGGTAGAAACTTAGTGTCATTTTCACATGGACAGCTTTATGGTGGCTATGTGTGTAGAAGAGTGTCATTTGAAATAGGCTGCTGTATATGACAGAAATATTGCACCAAAATAACCAGGTGAGATGGAGACACTGAAGGAAGTACTCTCTTGCCAAGCTCCTTGGCCACATCTGTGCACAGAAACACCCTCTGGCTCTGAGCCCAGCTGTGCAGAACGACCAGCCCTCCCTATTGAACTCAGCCTCCAAACTGAGGATGTACTTGGATACTGACACTGGGAATGGTTTCCAGCTCATATTAGTCCATAAATTGTGCCTGGGAATTATTTTGGGGGATTGCCATAATTTGGCCCTGATGAGAAATTAGTGCAAAGCTTTGACAGTGAGCTGGACACTCAAGTTCCAGTGCCTGGGAATCAGTTTTAAACAATTTTGGTTTTGAGTATTTTCACAGTGAATGCAGTGGCAGGAATATTGCAAACAATTAAGAAACCCTGAAGGAAAGTGTGGAATTGTCCTACCGAAGCCAAAAGCTTCCAGAAGTGCTGAAGACATCTGGTAATACTTAGTCAGGGGAGTGAATCTCCACCTATGATGTGGCACAGTGTAAAAGGTAGGAGAGCTAGCTGTCCTCAGAGACAGCTGTTTACTATTCGTTCAGATTTACTGCAGAAGGCTATAAGCTGCAGTGTATCTGCACACAAGTAGCAGGAAGGAGAGCAGCAGGCAGGAGAATAAACTTCTTTCTGACAGAATAGCGAAACCACATTTTCTGTTTCCACCTGGAGGATGATGTATGACAGTAATTTCTGGAGCATTGCTGATTATATAAAAATGAAACATTTACGTAGTATGGCTTTAAAATAAAGTTTACAAAAGGAAGGGAAAAGAACAGGAACACTAGTGACTTCTTAAGACTGAAGAGAAAATCTAGGCTGAAGAGCAATTTCAAGGCTCGTCTGAATCCCTGGTAATTGACTACATCAGAACCAAGGCCTGGAGTAAAACAGCCCTCTCGGATGGCACTGAAAAGCCCAGGCTTAATATTTGATGACTCAATTTGAGGCCTGCCCACGCAGCAAATGCAGTGGATTACAGTGGCTGGG
This sequence comes from Jacana jacana, assembly GCA_013400555.1. Taxonomy (NCBI): domain Eukaryota; kingdom Metazoa; phylum Chordata; class Aves; order Charadriiformes; family Jacanidae; genus Jacana; species Jacana jacana. The sequence goes on along the minus strand of VZTM01001751.1, from coordinate 180,207 downwards.
TGCCAGAGGATGGCACAGACTGAGCTGTTGACTTAGCACCAGATGATGACAGTGGAAATGATGTATCAGGAGGACTAAGACCCGGGGAAGGTTTGTCTTTCAGAATGAGAGTCAGCTTGAGCCAGTTGTTATAGCACCAGGCAGAAGCTCTGGTTTCTCCATGCTGTTGTGTTAATTCTGACACTGAATGAGGCAGCCCCCGGTCAGACTCTTTGGCTTAGAGCTTTTCTGAGTAGCACAGGCTGGGTCCACCATGGAGATGTAAAACACAACTTATGCTTGCTTTCAGCATTACCAGCATGGTTGTGATTTTCACTGCTGCTCTACACCAGCACTAAGTGCAGTGTGCCATGTTAAACAAATAACTCCAGCCAGCGGTGCCCAACCTTCAGTGCCCTCATGTCATGGGGACAGCTTTTGCAGTCCAAGGCTAAGGGTGAAGGTTTGGCACAGTGAGAGCTGTGTGAGGATAGAGGAAGCTTGTGGAGTCATGAGAGACAGTGGTTTACATGCCACGGTGTGAGCAGAGCAAGTATGAAGCTTTGGCTAAAGACTATTTTTTCTAATGGAATTCTTGCACTAATTGCAGCACAGTCCCACTGCAGGATCCACAGCACATACATATGGTAGATAATCCCACCCTAAATAGCTGTATCTGGCACAACAGGGTCTCAAAGCAGGAGAGAGAGCAAAGGTGCAACACAAATGTGCCCAAGTGGAGGAGCTGGAGAGAGCTGGAAAGATAAAAGTTGAAGGTTCAGGAGTGCTGCAGTAGCTGGGCAGCTCTGTACGGCTTGTTTCAGACTGCTGACAAGAGGGAACCACGGGAGCTCAAAAATAAAAGTTGACTAATGTCAATTTGACAAGTAGCACATTCATTTTTGACACCATTTTGGTGTTCTTCATCCTCCTGAGCCTCTTGCTCTTTTACTAACATAAAATAATAGCTCAGTGCTGATTTTACTTACCCCTGCAGCAAGCAATGGACTGGGAAATCAATGCTGACTTCCAGAACAGTAATTCAGCATCAGGAGCATCCCTGCCAAACCCTGTCTGTTGGTAGAGGGTTAGCCCCAACTCTGGACTTTACCATGATACAGTTATTAAAAGTGTATCATAAAATACAATCCTCTAAGCTACTCATGCTAAAGACAGCTAAGCAGTAATCATATTAATTTCCTCTAAAAGCACACCTAATGTGAATAAAGTACAAGTAATTATTTCATAAGGGGAAAAACATCTGTTTTAGACATGGTATGGGAAAGATAAGTAGTTGTACTGTCTATTTGAGAGTGTTTCTAAGAACGATAAATGTACTGTATGTATTCAAGCTTGACATGTGTTGCTATGGTAGATACATTGATTACTAAAAGAGCAGCACGTGAGTTAAAAACAAACTTAATTTTTTGATTTTGTAGGTGGAAGTGGTGGGGCAGAGGCGGTTCTTTAAAGTAAATACATGCCTGAATGGTTTTTTGCTGGCACAAACCCATTTCCAGGTTATCTGGGCTATTTACAGCTCCCTCCTCTTTATCTGCCTGATGCAACAGGGAGCAGGAAGCAGGAAAGCAGGGAGAACATCGTACATGCCCATACCCCAGCCAGCCTGTTCCCTTTTGTTTTCCCACCTCCTGGTCTACAGGGTGTCTCACATACAGCAATGAGCAGAACATAGTGTTTCCAAAAGGGAACCCATCATCCCATTCACCATCAAGTGAGGCTGCTCTCTGTCACTGACCTCTGCTGGTTATGCACGTTGAAGAGAGTTTTGAGAATATTTTTGAACCTTGTGGTAACCATCTTTGAAAAAGAAATCTACCACCTCTCCATATAAGTGGACAAGTTACCTGACTCCAGAGACCTTTGCAAACTATTACTCATTGATTCATACACTGCTTTTAAAATAAATTAGTGGAAAAGACTGATCTGTCAGCATCTAATTCTCTGGAAACCTCATGGTCAGTTTGGGTGTTTAGAGAAAGCAGCTGTAACAGAAAACTGTTAAATGATTGTTAGAAATAACTCACTCCCCCCACGTCCCACAGAGCTTGAAAGCCTCTGCACAGATGTTCTGAACTGAGGACCTAGTGCCAGAGGTACACTTTTTCTCAAATTAAAATCGCTATCAGACCTCATCTTCAATGTTCATATTAGAAGAAAAGGTCAGTAAGGTCAAGCTCATCTGTTCCTTCAGAGTTAAAAGGCAGTTTGAGCTGGGAAGCAGCAGAGCATTTCCTCAGTTGGTCACCTTTCCATCACATGCAGTTTGAATTTCTTGTTTTAGATGAAGACAAGATAAAAAAGGGCCAAATGCCACACAAAATGCTGCTTGTGTGTAATTCTGAGACCAGTGAAAGGAAAAAAGTGCTTAGGGAAAACCCATGAAGAAAGTGCATTTTGAGTCACAGAATTTGAACACTGGTTTTGAACAATATTCCAGAAACTAGAAGGTTGTTTTTTTATTATTTTTTATATAGGAATATGTTTCTTTTATGTAAAAACATATATTTTTATATATATACATGCACACAGTATGTCTAATATTGAGTATGGTAGTGGTGCCCAACCTTTATTGATGCAGAGATGGTCTTCAAAATGTGAAATTGAACACTCACAGAATCATGGAGTTGTGAGAGTTGGAAGGGACCTCTAGAGATGATCTAGTCCAACTCCCCGGCCAAACTAATCCTCCAGGAGGATTGCCTGGAGCACATCACTCAGGACTGCATCCAAGCAAATTCAGTGAAATAAATTTTGGAAAGGCAGAAAGAATGCCTGCACTTCAGCTCTGAATCTGAAACTTAATGATGACTGTATCATCCTCAATGAATAATTTGTATTGTTATGTTTTTTCATTGCTGAATTCATATGCAGATACAAGATGGCATAATCACCATAAAATATCAAATCCATCTGTGATCAAAATTCCTCAAATAATCAATGCAAATTTCCATAACATTTGAAAAATGGAAATTTACGTGTAAAATGGAGGAAAAACAATCAACATTTTTATGGAATCAGGTGACAGAATTAATCAAATACTGAAATAGTTAAAAAAAAGAAAAGAAGAAAGAGCAGAGCAAATAATTTTTTCTGTCAATTCTTCTTGCAGCTTAGTTTTTTCTCATTTCAGCATATGATCAAATCCAGCCCTTAGTCACATGTCTCAGGCATTATGGCATGAAGTAGAGGTCTAGGAAAGATTATATAAAGCTCAGTATCTCTTCAATGATTATTTCTCTTCTAAATACTGTTGTGTTTTTTGCAAAGCTGCCTTCTATCCCAGTGGTTTATGAATACAATACAATACTTTTATTAAAGGAAAGAGCTGCTAGCAGAACTCTGCGTAGTGCGAGAGGGAACATAAAGTCAATTAGTTAGCTGTAAAATTCTCAGGCAAAGCAATTTTAGGGCGATAAATCCAGAATGGAAAGACTGGAGAGGAAATGCACAGGAATGAGTGATTAAATTTTCTCGTGTAGCCCAGAGACTACCAGCAATGTTCCATGAACATACACCATCATCTCACTAATCCACTCAGCACTAAAAACTGCAACAGCGCTGTTAACAGGGGGCTGGTCAAGCTAGGAGCTTGGCCCTACCCCAAGCCCTTGCCACCACCAGGCGTGGTGCAACACCCTTTTGATCAAAGTTTCTATCGCCTTCTAGGCAAGCAGATAGCACAGCTGAATATATATTTTAGTAATTGGTTTTGATGACTATGTTCCTATTAACGCTTCATTTGAAGCGTAGCTTCTTTGGTATGAAACCAGCAGTGATGGATGTTTAACTGATGAAAGAGCATTGATACTTTAAACTCTGGAGAAAGAATAAATAGCTCATCCTTTATTTCTTTTTTTAATTGTGAAAGATATGCTGTATTGTTCTTCCCACTAAAGGAGGTGAGGACATTAAACACATGCAGATAAAAAAAGCCCTCTCTTAATTTGCTGTAATAGAATAAAGAGACATTGTTCTGGGTGTTTATTACAGGCCACTTGATCAGGGTGGGGAAGCTGATGAGGGCTTTTACAGGCAGCTGAAAGTAGCTTTGCCATCACAGGTCTTGGTTCTCATGGGGGACTTCGATCATCCTGATATCTGCTGGGAAGGCCACAACACCTATAAATACTTAAAGAGTGGGTGTCAAGGAGGTGGAGCCAGTCTTTTTTCAGTGGTTCCCCTTGGCAGGACAAGAGGTAATAAGCGCAAATTTGAACATAAGGAGTTCCATCTAAACGTGAGGAGGAACGTTTTTACTTTGAGTAAAGTAAACTTTGAGTAAAGTAAAGTAAAGTAAACTTTGAGTAAAGTAAACTCCAGAGCAGAGCACTGGAACAGGCTGCCCAGAGTGGTGGTGGAGTCTCCATCTCTGGAGACATTCAAAACCTGCCTGGGCATGCTCCTGTGCAACCTGCTCTAGGAGGACCTGCTTTGGCAGGAGGGTTGGACTAGATGATCTCCAGGGGTCCCTTCCAACCCCATATCATTCTGTGCTTCATTACACTTTTTTTTCCCCTTATGGTTCTCTTTTGGGAAAGGCACCTGGTGTTTGCATTTTCACTTAGTCTGCTGTTGGCCTCACACACAGTTACGCATTGGTTGGTTGTTTTGTTTGCTTTAAGATACATTTCTTTTTTCCTGTCTAGTGTTGCAATGTATTTTTCCAAACAAGTGGCCCTCTGAATGATCTAATATTGAGAGTCACAGATGGACAGGCTGCACTTTAGACTTGGCAGACAGGGACCTGAGACAGGAAGATAAACCTCTTTCAGACTGCTGAGCTATTGGGAGAGTTGATTAGGGGGTCTCTGAAGTAAACACAGAGTGCTACATATCCGAAGTACTAAGAGATCAAATGATACTTTTAGCTAAATTGAGAGTTTTACTCAGCTGCCTGACTCACTCTTGTGGACCAGCAGCTGTGTGTGATGGCAAAGTGAGTAGATGGGCCCAAGAGAACAACGCTGCTAAGGTCACATCGCTGGAAAAGCAACCCATAGACAGTGTCTGAAAAGAGTTAGGGACTTAAGGACTTAGGCATCCTATTTTCAAACACACTCTGTTGATTCCTGCCTAGCCACATTCATGTTTTCTTCCATCTTGTTTGTGAGGAACAGACAGAATGTCATTTAAATGTCACCACTTGCTGTCCTTTTGACTTCAAAGGAATATGGGAAAAAGGATTAGTTGTACCAGTGCTAGAGGTGGAAGTCCTTTGCATTTCCTTTACTGCCTAGTGTCAATGGCTGCAACCCAGTAAGAACTGTGGCTTGGGGTGAGATATGTCTCTTCCACAAATACACCAAGACATCTGTGGACATGGTCCTTGGTGAAGTGAACGTCACAGGAAAGCGTGCAGGGGAGAGGGAGACCAATATACCTTGTTACATATCAGGACAGCTCCAATGGCTGCTTCTGTCCAGCAGAGCTGTCGTGCAAGGAGTGAAGAAACCTTCAGAGTTTGGTTCTTTTAATTCTGCTTCACACCAAAGCCCAGTGGTAAAGCATAGGTAATGTTATGTTGCCAAAGCCGAGGATTTTGTATGTACAACTGGACAGGCAAGAATTGGCATAGGAAGAAAAACATATTTTGAGAACTTTACCAACAAGCTTTGCAGAAGTGAGCTAACAGGCAAAACATTGTATTTTCAGAGAGTATGTGTCTGTTCCATAATAGCATTTTATGTGTCTCTTGCAAACGGCCACTTTCCGGAGTGTCATGTATGTTCCTTGGTACCTGTTGTAATTAAGCAATTTTGTCACCTTCTTTTAGACAGAAAAGTGGGGATCAGTTGTACAGATATTTGTTTTTCTTTGCCATGAATAAGTTATGGCAATCCAGTTGTATAAGGTAGGAATGCTTTTAATAGAGCTCTGTCTCTCCTACAGCGTTGTCACTGAAAGAGGGAAGTCAGAAAATACCTATTTAGTATATGCATTACTGTGCTAACCCTAGCCTTTTTCCCATAAGACATCCACAATGATCTCTTGTGACATCTTAACTTGAAAAGACATGAACCAGGAAGAATTTTTCTGACCTTTTAAAATATAATTTGCATAGTCTCAAGTCCTCCACTGGGAACGTATTTCATGGACTGTAGTGAACAAATCTGCGTCTCCCTCCCTTCCTGCGTGGCTCTAATTTCCATTCCTTAATGCTCTCTGCATCCCCCAGTAGCAGCAGGATCTCTGGCCATTCAGAAGGACTGGACCTTTCATTTTCCTGACTGCATCAGTACTGGCAGGCAGATGGCAGTAAAAAAGAGGCACCATGGATTTCCTAAGCAATGTCAAATCATGAGATGCTAAGAAGGTCAAAGGAAAAAAGGCAAAAAGTGTAACTCAGTAAACCTGCCAGTCCTGTTCCTCAGTCTGCACAGCAGGGAGCGTTGCTTTGTCTTCCATGATAAGAAGCAGAAGTGTTTGGGCTTTTTTGAGATGTGCCCCCCCACCACATAATGAAAGCTTTAAATTAATAAAAAGAAAGAATATATAGAAATGGAACTGACAAAACAGATGGAGACATACACAAGGTTAAAGATATTCTTGATTTTGTTGCCACTTTGAAGTTTGGTCAGATCTTGTCTCAGCCCTTGGCCTGAGAAACAGCACTGTCCTGGGGAGTCTGAACAGGGGAAGATGGCTATAAAAGAGAGACACCTGGGACAGAGAGCGTGCAGTCGTCTTTCTCTTGGTGAGTAGCCTCCTGGGCATGCTGAGATCCAACTAACCTACCTACGAAGTACCATTTTGTTCTAAAACACAGAATGTGCTCAGTCCTGACGAGGGTATCTGCAGTTGAGGAGAAATTTCTTCATTGTTAATAGTCAAGTGTTACTTCAGCACCAGCTGGATGTGTACAGATACTGCAAAATCTGTGGTGTCCTAAAAGTTGTTGCATTTTTTCAGGATGAATTTCAGTAAAGAAGCTCATGTCTGTCAAACATTATAATGAGAGAGTGGTACTTACTGATTTATTAACATCTATTCCCTGAAACAAACTGCTTTTGTGAGTAGCAGTTGTCCTGGCCTCTTGCTGGCTGTTAGCGTGTCACAAGTTCTTGCAAGTCCTGCCAAAAATGTTGTCATTGTGCCCAAGGGGCAGGTGTGGAGCCCCGTGATGCCTGCAGAGCTCTGCCAGCTCTTACTGTGGGACCAAACATCACTTCTGTGGCTTGGGCCTCCTCTCATGTTTGTGAAGGAAGAGAAAAAAGAAATAAAGAGGGGAGGAAGAGCAGTATAAGATTCTTTTTTTCTCTCAAATACTCTTTTTTTTTTTAATGGGAAAAAAGCAACAAAGCTGGGATTATTTTTTTTTCTATTTATTTATTCCAAACTAGATTTGGTTTTGGCTAAAAAAAATTCTGTTACTTTTTATAGAACTTCTAGGGAAATAATGATGACTCAAAATCTCCATGTTCTCTATGTATGGACTTAATTTGTCATTTAAATATAGGTCAGTTTTCAAGTTGCTGCGATCCTCAAGCCCAATGTTTTTCAGGTTTTGTTCTTTATGGGTTCACAGCAGTAAGCTCTGCTATTTATTCTTGGAAAATTGTGTTGGCTAAAACAGAGGGTGAGCTGAAATTGAAGAAAAATCCAGAAGATCAGGTATGGTCTTGGGAGAGAGGTAGAACGTGGAAGTGTGTGTGTGTTTGTGTGTGTTTAGTCACACGTTTTACAGAAGGTCATAAGTAAGTACTACTGTCATCACCTGCTTAACACAGCTATCTTCCAAAGACAGGGAAAAACTCTGGTAATCTCACAAGGTTTGTTTTTTAAAGCTGATGCTGACCTCCCACAAGTGCACATTGCTGTAGGAGCTTGGCTAGAAAGCAAGGAGAGTTATCTAGAAATGTCAGGTTACTGGGGGAAAAAAAATATCAAAATTTATTTTTGGTGTGTATTTATGCCTTCTTAAAAAATCTATATATTTGTATTTCAGTAATAATAGACTTTTCATTCTTGATAATGTCACTGTTTAATGTACTATCAAAGTTTAACCATAACTACCTCTTTTAATAGCATAAACTATGTAACATGCGTCGCATAAGGAGAAACCGTCTTTCTTTCCTGTGACGAATGACTGTCATATACTCAGAGACACACTTGAAAATGTTTTCAAGTACACTTTTCAGGGAAAAATGAATTTCACAGAATATAAATTTCCTTGATTGCTACTCAGAACTCAGCTAAACCGTTGAAGGGAGGGAAAGGTGTACAGAGAATTCTCAAAGCTGTAGTTCACACTAAGCCTTAAATCAGACATGAGGCATTTGCACAGTCGTAGACTGGCTTTCATGAACCTGAGGCCCTATTTATAATTCCAGCTTTTTGGATGGTCCTAATACTAGATTGCACCATACTTAAAAGCAGGAAGTAAATTTGTAACAAACAGTCTCTGGACAGGCAGCGAGAGCAAAGCAGAGTCCTATTCCCCTAAAGGAGGGCTGGGTCCCAGGTGGGGGCTGGCAGGCAGGCTACACAGGGATTTCTGGTGGTGGGAAATACCTTCAGCAGAGACAGCTTTCTTATCACTCTTACTTGAGCTTCATAGGCCAAGGGTTTGTCATTTATTTTAATAAGCTTTGTTAAACAGTGAGGTGTGCCATCTTTGTCATTGGAAAACAACCCCTTGTGACACAAATGGTTTGTTTGTTTGTTTGCTTTTGTTGTTATTTTAGACATTATTTATGTGATTTGTTGCATGCTAGACATTCTGTATTGTAACTTTATCGGGGGTAATATACTAAGAAACACAGAAGACTTAAAAATGCACATTTTAGTTCCCAGTGCTTTTGTTTGGAGTCAGTGACCATAGTAGGTTGCACAAGGAACCTAACTTAAGCTCTATTTCCTTTTTGTATCTGTTCAGAATTTCCATTAATACTAAAAGAGATTATTCTGATCCTGTATATAAAAAAAAAACCCAGCAGGCTGCAGATAATCATACTTTTTATAAAGGACAACAAACTTCTGGAAAATCTGCTTTTTTTCCCCCTTCTATTTTCTTCTAGACCTTTTTGTAAAATGCACTTGATTTTTCATGGAACACATCTTGCTTTCTTCATTAGTGATCATGCTTGACTGGAGAAGCCACCTCTGCCAGGTGTGCTGAGCCTGGGCTGGTGATTAGTGCGATGGTAATGAGTCAGCCCAGGCCACAGGGCTGTGGGATAAATGACAGGCTGTGGTTAAATGTAAATAGTGTGTCATTCTTCTGTTTTATGGTGTTCTACCAAACACTAACTGTTTAAGGCAGTAAAAGGTTAAAAAAGTCAAATCTCAAAAAAAGCAGGGATGGGAAAATTATGGGAATTCCATCATTTAAGGGAATAGGAAACTGCTTTGCTCTCGCTGCCTGTCCAGAAACTGTTAACAAATTTATTTCCTTCTTTTAAGTATGGTGCAATCTAGTATTAGGACCATCCAAAAAGCTGGAATTATAAATAGGGCCTCAGGTTAATGTTGCATTGCTTTCATCAAAATCTGAGAAATATTGTCAGATACAGTTTTGTAAAACCCTTTTTTAGGTTCATGAACTTTTTCACTTCTAAATATGAACACTATGTAAAGCTTTCTTAATAGCATGAAAAAAGCATTTACTTATTCTCCTAGGTTTCCTAAGGGACTGCATAAAAACAAACCCAAACCAAACCTTTATCACTTCATAAAAGATAGATTGAATTAAAGCTTCCAAAGTGTCAAGGTCTGCTCAGAAATTCTGATTTTTATTTACATTGCCTCTTTATCACCCTGGAAACACTGCTTTAATTATGCAAAATAACTCAGTAGGTGTGTGGATCCCAATTCCAGTTCTTAAACTCCTTTGCACAGTGGCTCCTAGAACTTGCAAGGTTGAAGGAAAACTTTACCTATGAGCAGTTCAGTGTTTACTGCATTCATTGTTAATAAAAGGTAAAAAAAATACCTTAAATTGTAAACACATACAGTATTCTACATTATTCTACTATTCTATATTATTCTACAGTAACTTAAGTGAGGTGGATTTGTGGCACTGTAATGTAAGAAAACCTTTCTCTATAAGGCAACAAACTGCACTATATGAGCAATGTGGGCAGTTGTTATTGATCCTGGAGCAACAGGAGTATTAGATCTTTCCTGAGATACTGATGTAAGAGAATATGGAGAGACACAAATGTCTGCAAAGCAATAGTTTGGCTCAGAATTTTAGGATAGGGAACACAGAGGCAGAATCCTGTAATCTGAATTTTAATGACTGTCTCTTTTTTATCCTGGCACTTGTAGGGAGGACGTGAGAGGTTTCATTAAATATTAATGACTCAAACTGCATTCCTCTCCTTTGACTTTTTTCTTTCTTTTTTGTTCTCCCCATGTGATGTAAAATCCATATTTGGGTGGTGGAACTGCTTTCTGCACAGTTGTGTATTACTTGCTTGATCTTGCAGTAGTGACTGTAGTTCCTGCTTGGGTCGAGAGCTTCCGCGTAGACTGCCCAGGGAGAAGGAATAGGGTAGAGGAAGGTGGAGAGGAAGCTGATGACAGATCACCAGCTATTTTAAATAAAGTATGTATTTCAGCAAATTTTAAGTAAAAAGCCATCTGGATGTTCTCCATTAACCTCAGTCTCTTCTGTAGATTCCCTCTAATTCCTCGCTTGTTAAAGGATAAATTGTTAAAAAGGCGGTAAGCAGCAAGGGTGCAAGGTCCTCTCCCCTTCTCAACCCCTAAGAAACAGGACTGAGAAAGGGATCGAGCCGGGCTAAATCTAATCATGTTGAAGTCTCATTGGGTATAAGGGCACCCCAAAGGATGCAGAGGTTATTGTACATAACAGGCACTTCAAGGGCAGTGCTGGGCACAGTCCTGAATGACAGTGAATTCCTCCAGTCTCTCAAATCTAAAAAGTGTGCTGGGATTTGTTGGCATTTGACTGAATGCTCTCACTTTCTAACTTTCCAGGGGAAAGCATTGTAGGGTAATACATAGTTCCCAAGCCAAATGAAAAACCTTAGGACAGATAACCATAGTTTAACACAGACACAGAGGTCAAGCACATTGGGAATCCAGTATGTGAGGGACTGTATAAAAACTCAACCAAACTCAGGATTCTCTAATCCAAAAGATAAATAATATTGATTGTTTAGTAATAGCTCCTATTTATTCAGGGGAAGCCTGCTACAAACTTAAACATGTGTTGTATGATGCCACAATATAGTGACTGTAATGTAGCAACAGCAGATTCGAACACTGATGTGTTTATCTTCTTCCAAAGACAGTATGACACCCAAATTTTCAATGAGAAGGCAGTAAGCACACCATTGTGACATATACATGCCATGCTATCTGTGATTCATTGGAAACCCTTCTCACTAGGACTCAAATATTTCAGTAGCAAATGTTCTGCCTTCCAAGAATGTCAGGCTGTGAAAGAAACAGATGAGGGTTTGGGGGGCAGAGTTGCCAGACAGTGGCTGTCAGGCTCAGTGTGCTCCTGTCCTCTCATTACCTCCCCATTCCTTAGGGAATTGTCCTCAAGTTTCCATTTTGTTGTCTTTGGAAAAGGTATTTCTTATGCCATTCGAATGGCAAAAACGTGGTTCATTCTTCCAATGGCTGAAGAGTGGTTGTCTTCACTCAGTCTGTTGGAATTGGTGTCTGTCTGGAGGCTGTGGGTTATTTGGGGATAGACCTGCTCCTGAAGCCGAGGGCTGCTACCTTAAGTACTTAAATCAGGAAAGGTAGACAGACTGTTGTAGCTTCAGCTGTTCTGTTTTGCCTTTTGAGTAAGTATTCTTTCAGGCTTCTGTGGTTTTCTTCTCTGGGAGCTGGAATGAAGGCTGGAATGGTGCGGTGAGTGTGTGATGGTCTTTGAGAAGGAGCTTGGGATTTCGGGTCTGCGTTGGTACAGCAGCACTTAGTAACAGCTCTGGTTTTTCAGGGCTGAGGTTGGTAAGCATGGGTGTGCTGAACAGCTGGAGAAACAAATGGTCTGGCAATGCTCAGGTGTGCTGTTTAGCCATGGACAAATGAAGTCTGCTGCTGTCCATAGGGCCAAACTGATGAATCTGTGTGCTAACAGGGCTGATGCATATGTCCATTTCGTACCTTAGAACAATCTATTTTGTGAAAAGCTTGTAAATGAATAATCAAGTTGTTATGTTCCCTGTGCAATAGCCTTGGCTGCTAGTATGCTGCATCACTTTGATAAAAGGAACCACAGTATCAGTAAGGCTCAAAGAAAGTAAACACAAAATAAAAGTTCCTTGAAGCTAACTATGCTCATTAAGTGAGCTTACACACTTCACCGTGATTAAGACGAGAAGCAGTGGTAGAGCTCAGTGTACGTGGGAGTTCATTTAGATGTCTGTAGTTCTGCGTCTTTATTTAACAACTGCTTCTTGATTTAAATGGAAATCTCTAATTGTAAAGTATCTCTGATGCAGCATGTCGTTACAAATACACACATTCTGATACGAACTGAAAACATTGTCTGTTTATACTGTTTTCACTATTGTCTTGGGTTTTCTGGGCTCTTTCACTCTCCTTCACTCAGGGTGAAGCTTGCCATCTTTCTGCCTGAAACCAGAATAAGGCAAGGATGCCAATTATCGATGAATCAGTGGCATTTACAAGTGGCATTTAAATAAATCTGGTACAGTAACGGTGGCTGGTTGGTTTGAAATCTGAGTTTTCTTACTTGTGCAACCTGGACATTTTTTGATGGTAAACAAATAGAAAGAGGGGAGAGGTTCTGTGCTAGGTTATGTAAATGCATTTATCTGGACTTCAGGGGGATTCTCCTTATTGCAGAATCAGGGGCAACATTAGTAGGTTAAGGGTTTGTATGACAGGTAGTTAACAGAAGGAGGTTTGTGGGAAGAAAGGTAGGTTGCTCTAGGGTAGAAAACAGAGTAGAGGGGAGAGTATAACGTAAAGTAAAGGAAGGTTCAAAGAAGAAAACCCAGAAAAAAGGAAGAGGAAAATCCTCAAAAGTGAAATGGGCTAGTCCAAGGACTTCCATACAGGAGACTGGATCTGCATGCAGTACAACAAACAGTAGAGACATCCAGTGCCCGACTTGGTCTGTCCCTTCAGCACAGCGGGAGAAATGTTTGCTTTCAATATTAATCTGGATGCACTGAAAGCAATACAGGCAGGGAAATGCCTCTGTTGCTGTAATATTCTTTGGGAAAACAGGAAGCACTTGTAATGGAAAATGTGCAACATGAGTGATAAAAAGGGTCACTAAGGTTCAGCCCTGCAGCAAATACAACCTTCATTTGTTTGCTAAGTATGAAACAGTTACAGAAGGAGATAATGTCTTCACTGTGCCAAAGCTGATTATTCTAGACGTAATGAGAAAACCCAAAGTTTGGGAAACATTAAAAGAAAGGGATGTGGAAAGAAAAGAGAACTAAGAAGAGAAATTAAAATTAAAAAAAAAAAAAAAAAAAAAAGACATTAAAAAGAAAATAAAAAGGTTGTAGAGTAGGGCAAAACTTCCCTGCACCATTTATTTAATGCTATTTATCGTTTCAGCTAAGAATATGCATATGTCTGATCATACACAGAAAATCACCGTACACTAACCAAATAGATTTCTGATTCTGTTTAGAACTTTAGTAAAAACTGGCAGCTTTATCACAATATCACATTGATTACACCTAAAGGTACTTTTGCATAACCCCACAGCCACCATACAGGAAATACACTCAGGTGTTCAGAAGAGCTCAGCATTTTGGTTAGATTTCAGAAAATGTGCCTGCTAGAAGAGTTGTTAAGTAGAGCATGAAATAAGATAATCTCTCTGCTGCTTTTGTCTGTGTAATTCATTCAGCAGAGGTGATGAGGAGGTACCAAATGCTGAAGTAGGTATGTTCTTCTTGCCTGATGGCCACTGGGGAGCCTTTTTTCTGGTTTTGGCAGTAAATTCATTGCAAAAGTGCCACTGAATGTGGTGCATTTGGAATGTACAACACAATCGGGGAGTTTGTTCTGAAAGCTTTCCCCCCAGCCCCACCAAATATCAATATCAAATACTCAAACAGGAAAATAATAATCTGGTAAAATTAATCTTTCCCAGTGATGGTCTTTGTCTTACTGCCAAAATCTGTCGGTTATTGTTCCTCCTGATGTGTAATACTTAAGTAACAACAGTTTATCAAGGCAAGGTTAAGGCACCTGGGAAAGCCCTGTTGAAAGCAGTGACATTGGCCCAGTAATGTAATGAAGCATTTTAGCGTAAGAGGTATAATTAACATGTTAGAAACTGGTCCAAACTTGATGGCAACCTTTTGTAGGCTTGTGTAGCTACATGAACATGAGAGATGATTATTTAGAGTAGTCACACGTTAATGCCATGGACAAATTGTTGGAACAGAGAGCACAGGGGACATCTGCTGTAGCACCTCTCAGCTGGCAGAGGAGCAGGGAGTGGGCAGGACTGTGCAGTTGCACCCAGACATGAGCCATGGACATTCTCCTTGTGTGGCTGTGGTGGTATCAGGATGGTGTCTGCCCCAGAGAGATGGTTTTTACAGCCTCTATTTCCACCCCCGACATCCATGACTGACTAGTCGTCAGCTATGAGCAAAGAACTGGATGTTTTATTACTACCAGTGTAGGCATGGTTAAGATCTAAACTTTATTGCATGAACCTTTCTTTCAGTTGATGTGGAAGGAATAGGTTAACCAAATTACACCATTTTGGTGGTGACTTACTGGGTTCTAGAGCATCCCCGCAAATACTTTTAAGAGGAAAAATATATCCAAGCAAATATTTGGTGAATAAATTGGGACTGGGACATATCAGAGTGTTATGACTTGTGGCATGGCTGCCTGATTACTGAGGCCACGATCTTCAACTATGTAGTGACACATTCTTTTCTCATTGTATGTGTAGTGTTTTCACTACAGGAGAATTTGAATACCTGGGACTTCTGCATTGGTACATGGTTAAGATAGTGGCTGGTCACACAAAACAACTACACACAAAAATCGTATTTATGTTCACGTGTCAATACTATGTCAAATGTTTTTCTTTTGCTGAAATATTTGAATTCTTGCTGGAGAAAAAGTATTGTTCACTATATCCTCATGTGTTTTGACTGCTGGCTTTGATTAACGATGAGATAAGTTTGTGCTCTATAAATCATGTCTTAGGGTGGGTTTTTAAGATCTGTTTATTTTTTGTTTTAAAAGTCCTGATTTCCTATCTCCATCGATGCTTGAGTTCTCTGAGAAGCCAGGGTTGCCGTAGGGAGATCACCGAGGACCTGAGGGTTGCTGGGACAGAAGCAGCAGGTGCCATTTGCCTCAGGATGGACAGATGAGCACAGTGCGGAGCTCCAGGTCTTCTGTGCTGATCAGCTTCATTTACAGCTGGGGCAGTGGTAGGCAGTCCTGACTGAAACTTTCTAATGGTGGCCCTCAGGGTGTTTTAGCAATCCAGATGACATGGAGCAAGACATGTTGCACCTGTAGACTAGTTGTATCTTGGATGAGGATTTACATTGGCCTTTGCTGCTGCAGATCCAGTCAAGAGTTCTTGTTAGTAGGGCTCTAGTGACTCTTTGATTACCACCATAAAGGGTTCAGGTGTGAACAGAAACCACTATAAACCCTTTCTAAAGTCATTTTAGATGCTGTGTGGTGGCACATCCTACATCTGTTACAGTTCTTTGCAGCACCGCCTATGAAGTCTATACATGAGAAATGTCTTGCTTTCTGGATCATTGCCATTGCTTTATGTCTGTCTGGTGGAGCTCCTACTTCTGCCTGAATCAGAGTGCTGAAACGTTGCCTTTTCAGAAATTCCTGACATGTGAGTAACTGCAGAAGGAGCAAGAAAAAAAACCCAGAAAAGTGTTAAATACATTGGTTACTTCTAACTCCATCGCTGAGTATGCAGGGCTGTCCTTTCTGACATACTGCTGGCTTGCATATGACTGTTTTTTCTTTCCTCTGAGAATGAATTATCGTGCTTGTGGGTCTCTGTGTAGCTGTAGCCTCATTCACCATTGCGCAGAGCACGCTTCCCAGAGACACTGAGCTGTTTAGAGTATTAGGTTTCAGACAGGTTTTGAGTATGTCTGGGGATCTATCATCTTCATGGAGCTACTGCTCTCTGTAGTAAACTCTTGTTAAGTACTTGCCTTTAGGTGTTTTCATTGCTGGAGATCCAATTTCCAGAAAGTCAGCTGTCCATTAAATGCTAGTTGCACAGGTTTGGAGCTAAATTTTGGTCGCATATCCCTAGTTTAATTTCCATTGACACAACTGACTTCAGCTGAATTGCTCCAGGCATAAATCAATGTGATAGAAGGCAGAATTTGTCCCTTTCCTTTTCAATCAAAATTTTGTGCTTTCAGTGTCTGGAAAAGTATAATCTTCCTTCTTTCTTACTTGTTCAGTGTTTACCAGAATCCCCTGAAATCTATGAAAGAGAGGAAATCATCCACCTTACTTGCTGCCTCAGTGATGTAATCCCACATCCTTAAATACTTGCACTGGTTTCCAGCGGGCTTTGTATTTTAATGTTTTACTCTTTGTATGCTCCTTCTGGAAGTGAAGTACCTGTATGACTGATGCTAAAAAAACCACATAGGGATAGATGCTCACCCCAAAGACTGCACACAACTTTGCTTCTGTTTGTCTCTTGCCTTTCATTTTTGCTTTCCTACCAATGCACTTTTCTCTCCAACCTTTCCACATTACTCATCTGTCTCACCTAATTTTCAAAACCTTCTCCTGAGCTTGGAATTTTCCCTTGGACCAGAATAGTCTGCCATGACTTTCCCCTTGAAGGCCCTCAGATTCAGTACTTTTGATCATATTTCCACTGCTGGCCAGTAGTTCAGAGAATCATAAACTCACCGAATACCAGGTTGGAAGGGACCTCAAAGATCATCTGGTCCAACCTTTCTCGGCCAAAGTGCAGCCTAGACAAGATGGCCCAGTACCCTGTCTAGCTGAATCTTAAAAGTGCCCGGTGCTGGGGAATCCACCACCTCTCTGGGGGAATTATGTTCTTGTTGTGATTTTTTTTTTCTCTTGTGTCCAGTTGGAATCTCACCAGGAGAAACTCGTATGCATTACACCTCATCTTTTCCATGTGACTCCCTTTATTTTCCTTGAAGGCACCCTTTAAATACTGGAACACGGTGATGTTGATGAAAGTGACTGTAAACAGCAGTTGTACATCTGAATTAATGCCAAAAGTAGGTTAACTGCAAAGAGAGATGAGATCAGCCTGAGTTAATCCCTGTTCCTGAAATTGTAACTATTATTTTCTTGAATTAAGAACTAGCTGTGTGTAAGAAGACATGATCTCTGCCTTAAAGGATAGCACTTGTGTTGAATACAAACCATGATAAGCCTTGTGAATGTATGGCAGAGTGTCAGGATGACACAAGCTTGTTCTTGCCCTAGGAATCGTGAGATCTTGCCTAGCTTAATGGGGGACAGATAATCACTCTTGTCATGTGCACAAGAGCCATCTGATCTCCTTCCAAGTACTCTCATTTGCTAAAGCCTACCCTAGCAACGAATGGAACTGACTTTCCCTTTGTCACTAAGCAAAAAACTATGCAAACGTGTCTCCAAAGAAAAAGGCAAAAAAAAACCCTGAAGGACCCCATATAATGATGCAGCATGGTTTGTTAATGAATTCATATGCATTTCTGTGTTTGCCTAACACTAATCCAACTTTCACAAGTATTTAGAGCAGGAAAATTTCCAGAATTTGGGTTGAGATCAAGGTTTAGGTTCCCTTACTCCATGAATTTCCTCATTTCATAGAGAATCAGTAATCTTTCTGTAGAAGAAGAGCAGGTGACCTTAAGTTCCTATATTAGTAAAGCTTTCGGGGTGCAGAAAAATAATCTTTGAGCACTTCCACATACTTTTTTTATTATAATGGTCATTTAAAGAGTTATTATTTGTTTTACTGTTTTGCATAGTTGCATAATTAATCTCTAAGAACTCGGACATTTCAAAGAATGTGGTATTCCTTGCCTTTGCTAGCATCTTTGTGTTTCTCTTTAGATTTCTGGCTTGATACATACACTTAATGCATGAACATGAACTCAGACTCTTGAGGTCTGATCAGTTTTCTTGTGATTAACCAAGCCATGGAAGATAAACTTTTAAGTGTTTATTAAAACCTAGTCTGCTCCAAGCTACAGTGATGAAGAATTTGCTAGATCCATTAGAAGTTGTGAGCAGCTCAGGATTTGGCTTACTTGGAAAATTGCAAGAAGGTACCCTTTGCACTCTGAATTTCAATCGCCGGGTACCTATCGGGGGGAAAAAGCTACCGTCATAAATTGGGCAAAGATCCAAGGAGATATTATCCAGACTACAAAAGCCTGGACAATCATTGTATAATGTGAGCTAGTTGCACAGAGGTTTTAATGGTGAAACTTAGGTTCAATATGTGTAGCTGAAGGTAAATTACCTCAGCATTTATTGATCAATGTTGTCAGGCAAGAATATTTCCCCTATAGATTAACTCCTGTGGATCTCTGATATGGTACTGTTCCACTTAGACTAAAAATGTTAACCTCCTTGCAGTTGCTCCTGTAACTATGGGTCTGATGCAAGGTACAGAGGAAATCACTGTTAACTTCAGTGGTCTTTGGATCTAGCACAGGAAGAGCTGCAGGAAATCACTTTAAAATGCTGGGTGATATTGGCTGATGATCGGCTAATGATGAAGCAGAGACTGTAATTGTTATTAGAAACGTTTTCTTCATGGTGGAAAAGTTCTCTTTGAAGGACTTGGGAAATCTGCCCTTAGGAGACAAGACTTCATTGCAGCTACAAGCACTATTTACTCCCATCTCAACTACCTGTAGGCTTTGCTCTGTCCTGCTGGTTTTGAAAGAGGTTTCTGTGTCACTGGCACCAACTCAGCAGTTGGCATGAGCAGAAGGGAGCTGCCCTGCAGCAGCTGGGAAGGGCATTTCAGCAGCCCAGATATAACCTGTTGTCAGACACAGAGCCCATTGATCCAGAAAGCGTTGTGGTTTCAAGGTTAAGTGCACAGCCTGGAGATGTTACATGGGAGGACCATCCCTGTGTTCATGCAGTGTGTACCTCGTGTGTATTTAGATTTACAGGTAGACTTAAATACATACACCTTTTCCCCATTACTTATGCTGCATCGATTGGGTGTTGAAAATAACATTTATTTATTTATTTATTCATATACATGTATACATTATTCAAGTATTTAATAATTTTGTTATTCTTCAAGCAGTGAAGAAGTAGCACAGTGTCCCATGCAAAAGCTTAGCTTTACCCCTCAGCTAAGATTTCTGAATGAAGGAAAACTCCTCTGCTGTGACAGTAATTCCTTCTGCAACCACTGAGAATCAGCTCCGATATGGTTGTTGTTAAATGAGTAATAATATTTGCAAGACACAAGTTAATTTTGGTACTCTTTTAAAGAGGTTATAAGATGTAAACTTAGATCCCTCATGATGAATATTATTTTCTACTTTCTGTCTTAATCCATTACATGTAATAGGTTTTTTTCTCCCACCAATAGACTGTAATTGTGTTGTGGATGAAGAAATTTCTGTGTGAATGTCTTAATAGGCATAATTCTCTAATGGCATAATAGATCCATAATAGATTTAGTTTATCTTCTGTTGTTACATTGTCTCTGAGCTGGTGCTCATTAATTAGAGTGAAACAGCACAGGATTGTATGTCTAGCATTAAACTACTGTTACTGAGGTCTGGGCTCATGTAGAAGCTGCCCAGGTCAACTCAAGGTGAAGTCAATTCAAAGCTCAGATTAACATCACTGCATAAAATCTGTGCCAAAAAGATGCTGTTAAAGCAGGAGCTTTAGAAGGTTTGGAAGGTTTGTGTATTGCCTTATGCAGGGAGAGAACAGCAATCAGTCTGGTCCCTACCCCAAAGAGTAGAGTGATGTAAAGAGGGAGAGGAAATGGGTAGAAGCAGGAGGGGAGGATCAGTGGTGTGAGAGCAATTAGATTTCCTGCAGAAAATGCCAATATTTCAAACTGCCTTTCAAAGCTTCAAATACAATTACATTTGACTTAAAAGAAGCCACTAAAAATCATTAAGAGATATGGAGATAATTTCTTAGTATTTCAGGTTTAAACAAATAATAAAAAAATCTCAGTATCATAAATTGGGAGGGATGGGAATGTGTTTTGTGGAAATACTTTCAGTCTGCTTTGTTCTCAATGCCCCTGAGCTTCTGTTTCATCTCAGGTATCAGCATTGCAGTGTTTTAATACCCTGTTTGCCTTTCTGGACAAGATTCTTCAGGCAAGTTGCACATACAAATTTCACTTAGTATTCTCTACAGGACTTGAAAAAAATACTACTGAGCTCACCTTAAAATAACATTTTCAATGAAACTTTGGCTACCTACAATTATTTTCAAAAAGTATTTGTCATATCCAGTGAGGTACAATTATTGCCTCTTTGATAGAATAGAATAGAAGAGAACAAAACTGTTGTATAAAAAGCCCCACAATTTCATACTCATTAAAGAAGAGGATTGTGAAAATGGGATCTTGATATGACACATCACTATTTTAATTTCTACAAAAAAAGAATCTACTGCACATTTTGGTTATCCCTGCTTTGTGTACTTGCTAAGCTTTGAAATTCTTCAGGCTGGCCTAGACTTTAGAAATGCAGGAGTTATCACTAAAATGCAAACAGGGAGAAGTGTGTTGGAAGGAAGTGGATGTGAAGAAAAGATACACTCCCCAGCACCCCTCAGCACAAATAGGCCATTGGAAAGAGCAGGTTAGTTTGCTCTCTCTTACTAGCTTCCTCTCATTGTTTGTTTTTTTCCTCTGCCACTTTCCTTCCATCCCTTCACCCCTTCTGGTTGCAAGGCAGTTACATCCTACTCCTCAATAAAAGCTTTTCTGTTTCTCATATGACCTTCCCAAGCAGGGTCATGACAAACTTTAGAAGTGGCTCTTGTGCAAAGTTTGTGACAAACACTGGAATAATATTCCAGAATTTAACTTAGTACTTTGGCAAAGTGATGCTTCTGAGTTGATATTGCCTTGCATTAGATGAGGCTGGGGGGTTCTGAGCAGCTGATAGGAGCCTCCCGGAGGCAGAATATGATGCTAATGGGATTCTGGGGTCAATTAACCCCAGCTAATGAGGTTAATTAACTGGGTAACAGTTAGAAATAGAATATGACAGGATACTGATGGCTTACCATGTTCTTGTATTGCGTCAGAGAGAACTCTTCATGTCAGGAGAAGAGATTCCAGACCAGTAACTTATTTAGGTGTCACTCTCATCAGTAGGAAGTAACTGTCTTCTTATTATTGTGAGGAAGGAAGGAGAACCGCTGAATAAATGTAAAGGTCCTTACAAATGAAATTTAAAAAACTGCTACTAAGTTGGATTTTCCTGGGTTGATTCTGGGGTCAAAGTGTGCAAAAAGCCAAATCAAACCCAGCCAAAAAATCCCAACTGTTACTATGAGGGATTCGATTGGAAGAAAACCAGTAACTACTCTGATGCAAGAAAAGGAGAAACAGAAGAGTAGTAGGCAGTGGTACGGCTGCATCAGGAGTTTTGAAAGGACTGGAACAAATAAGCAAAAGTACAAACAAGGTAAAAAGTGAATCAAGTATAAATAAGGCTCAGGATAAAGGATGATTGGCATGGACATGCTGAAATGAAACTGGAGAAGCCAAGGCCCAAAATTAATCGCTAGAATGTGAAAGCTGACATCTTCACAGAGTAGATTTGAGTGCAGAACCAGAGCCAGCCCAGAGCAGGGAAGGACTGAGATGGAGAATCATAGGTTTGATGTGGCAAGGCACGAAGATTTTCATCTGACTGTAAGGAAAAACCTTGTCCAAGGAAACCTGGGTGTAATGATCTGGGTGACCTCTGTAAATTCATAGAGGATGTGTGTCTTCTGCTTGACTTCTTTCCCTTACTGTAGTACCTCTACTTCTTTATTGCCCTGTTATGTACTCAAACATCCCCACTGGAAAGAGAGCGAGCACATGCCACTGCTAGCCTGGAGTTGTAGTTTGCCTGACCAGTTACTACTGAGCAGGATGTGTGTAGCAGCTGAATTCTCCCAGCCTTGGTCCTTCTCCTCCATCCAAACACCATTTTTTTTTTTACAAAATGAGTGGCATGTTTGAGAGTTCTGCTTTTCTTTCAAATGTGATTTAAATTGTTTTCCAGGCTTGAGGGCTGGGTGTCTGCCAGCTGATTTGCACAAGCATTGTCTCTTTACAAAGCCAGGATAAAAAAGAATCAGGAAAATTATAGATCTTAGCTGAAAAAAAATACAAGAACAAATAATTTACTGAATGCCTGCATACCCGAGGAATAACATGTTGAGAAGCCTGCACTGAAGTTTTTTTTTCATCAAAACGATACCTATATCAGCTAGGATCCATTTTCCAGATATCCTCCAGCTGAACTGTGAGATCTTCGATAACCTTTTGTTGTGGTTTAAACTGACAGCCAAGAGATTTGTCCAGCAAAAAATGGGTTAAGAAAAAATGCAAATATGCAAAGCAACTCTCTGGCTGAAGATGCTGCAGCGCTTCCAATCAGATCAACAGGATTTCTGAAATATGCAGGCAAACTGCAATTTCCTGCTTGTGCTTTTATACACTGGTAGATAAGTTGTTAGGCAACTTTAAGTAAAACTGTCCTGTGTGGCTGAGAATGTGAAGCCAGCGCGTGTCTTCATGGAGAGGTTTCAGCTCGGGGCCGATGTTCTGGGAGGAGAGCATCGCTGCCTCTCAGCTGCTGCTGATAGCTGTGCCAGATCTGAAATAGACCCAGAGCTCCTACTGATGACTGGGTCCAATATCAGGCTTTTTTTCCATGCTAGTAAAAACAGTTATTTTCACAATAAGATGCAGTACTTGCCAAAGGAGAAAAAAAATAAAAATAAAAATGACAATTTTTACCTTAACAGGAGTAATTTGGGAAACTGGAGTCATTTTAGGAACACACTCCAACTCAGCTGGAAATACATTAAAGGTGTTGGTGTTTGACATTATTGAAAATGAGGAGAGCTAGCAATAGCCAAGTTGAAAGCTAGGGCTGCATTACAGGAGCTCAAGCATACCAGCAAACCTTCAAAGAAGTCTGAAGAGTTGCTGCAGAGGTGGAAAGCTCAACAGTAGGGTGTGAGGCTTGAGCAAGGAGAGTAAGCATAACGTTGCGTTTGTCTTCCTCAAACATTAATTCTTAATAAATATGGCTTCAAAGATTAAGTCATGTCACCTCATATGTGTATTTTTTTTGCCATTTCCATCCAGCTCTGCCATTCCATGTTCAAGCACATAATGATTGTAGTGGTGCTCCTGTGACAGAGCTGGTGTTCAGTGGTGGCAGAGTGCTGAGAATGGGTTAATGTTATTCTGTGAAGTATTGGAGTCAGATCTGGCAGAAAATCACACTAGAGTGGTTGCAGTGTTGTTGCCATCTTTATCAAAGGCACGGAGCCATTATCTCTCTGTTACGATGTGTTGGTTATAGGGGAATGATTTTAGCCTCATTATCTGTACAGATATGCCCAGCTATGCTTTGCTATTACATTGTGATTATGAATAATTTAAATAACACATCATCTTTAAAGTACATAAACAGTACATTTTAGAATCCATTAGCCCTTTAAAAATAATTAGGTATCTTTTCCTCTTTGTTAATTTGCAGCATTCAGTAATTCACACTGGGTGATCCAGTCATTAGTGCAAATTATGTTTAAGAACTAACACTAAAATATATTCCATTCTACAAAACCCTTCTAAGGATGGTAGGAAAATGATTGTGCTGCCAGTTGCTTGATTTGTGGGTTAGTAGATTAAAGAAACCCTCCTAGACTTTAATTTGGTGCCCAGGGTTTATGCTGTTTCCTAGGTTATGTTGTGCTCATGGAGGTAGAATTTTACAAGAACAGAAACAGTAAAACAAGTGGGTTTCTTTTTTTTACATTGTCAAATGAGAGATTTATTTTTCTTTTTTCCTCCAGTACTCACTGATTTTGTCAGACTGTAATAATAAACACACAGACAGACTTAAAATACTATTTTCAAAGGCTGTAGAACTGTTGTCTTAAAGGACTCTGCAATTGCTACAGTAAAAGTATTCTTGCAGCTCTACTGCCAGTCTCACTTCTTTTGGCATCCAAATAAACAAGTTGTTAGCAAAAGGGGACATGTAAGGGAGGCATTGTCAGATCAGAAAAGAGAGGTTCACATCAACTCCATCTGAAAATAAAACTTGTATTTTTCAAATGAATGCAATCAGAATAAAAAATGCCTCTGTTGCTTTACAAGTAAAGAGTGCTAATGGAAAAAAAAAAAAACAACTCTGAGGCTTCAGTTTCTCTAAGTTGAAGGAAAATAAAATACTGGAATGTTCTTGTAGACATAAGGCTGAGGTAAGGACAAAAATGTGTCTATATCTCTTTACTTTCATGTGTGAGACACTTAATTCAGGATCTCAAACCAGATTAGTGATAATAAAGGGAGAATTGATAACATAGTTCTTTAAAGTAACAGCCAGAGAGAAATGAGGAAAGCCAGCGCTGCTGTCTCCAGGTTTGTTCGTGGTTTGGTAGTTCTGGGTCTGAGTTGCAGTGTGGGACGGGAAGCTACAAATGAAACCTGCAGGGCTTAGGGTGCAAATCTCTCTTGTTTGCTCTGAAGAGTAAAAGGATAATTTTCCTAGGTAATGGAACTGATGCAGTGGTGCCAATTCCTTCTGTCTTCATGAGTTCTTAATTTATTTATCAGAGAAATTAGCAGCTGTATTTACAGCCTCTGAAGTACTCAGCTAAGAAGGAATTTTGCTGGAAGATGGTCTCTCACACACCACTCAACTTTCGATTCAAAGGAAAGAAGACATGAAATGAGAGCAGATTATGGGCACAACATCAGAATAGCAGGTTCTGCAGTGCTCTCTGCTTCTGTTATTGGCACGTGAGACCCAGCACAATGACAGCTCTGGCACAGCAGGTGAATGCCCCAGTTCCCACTTGCCACAGCACCCAGCCCAAATTGTTATTCTTCAGTGTTCTTTATGTTTAAGACTAAATTTTTTTTCACAGCCTTATGCAAACGTAGGTATATCTAGCTACAAAATGTGGCACAGGGAATTTAAGATGGGCAGTTTTGTTATTGTTATATCATGGGTCAATAATAATTAACATTGCTATGGTTGTGTTTAAGGACCAACCAATACAGACAATAAGTTGCTCCTATTGGAGTAGTGCTGTCAGCTGAACACAGTCTGGTCAGAGGGCTGCTACACAACACAGTTCACAGCTGGAGGGGAGAAGACAGCAGAGCTAACAGTAGATCACACAGTTGATGAGAGGAGGAAGAAAACTTGGTGACAGCAAATACCAGGTTATTTCCACATTATGGAGGTGAGGGGGTAGAAGAAATAAGCTGCCATACTAGGAGACCCACTACAAAAGAATAAATAAGCAGAAAAGCAGAGGAGATACATGCAAGAAATATGGAATGAAGTGAAGCTGTAGTTCATAATGAACTGATACCTGATTTGTGCTTTACTCAGTGTCTGGGAGTACCTGAGAACATGGACATGTGATCAGAAGTCTGCTAAAAGTCCTAGAGCACACGATACATGTTTATTAACCAGCCAGTAAAAGTCACCTGCAGCTGTACAGGGTTTTTCTGAAGGTCCAGTAGTTGTCCTTTTGCCGCTTTCTCCTGTCTTGTGTTTGCATCCACCTGGAATCCTCCACAGTTCTCTTCTGAAGCCAGATGGGAGCAAAACAGTGGATAGACATAGTATCCCTCATTAGTCCTGAGTTCTGTCTTTCTGGGAGAGCAATCTTTTCTCTGATTACTTCAATTGCTGCATTGTAGAGCCTGAGGCTGCACCTTGTCAGTGTCCCAGCTAAGAATTCATACCAGCAAATGCTTGCTTTTCCTTTCAAACTCAGTATGAGACAGGTACTGGGGCTTATCAGCTTGAATCTCTAAGATGAAGTGGCTTCCAGAATACTTCAAGGACTTTCACAACGTCACCTGAATATTTTTCTTGTCTTGATCACAATCATTCATCAAAAGCCAGAGAAAGGATACTGGGGACACAGCAGAGGTTTTTTGTCATTAGAGTCAATACAAACCTCAGGTTGAAGTGAGAATAGTGAGATTTGCTCTGTGCCATGAATCCTACAAATAGCTCGGCACTGTATTCTCTCCTGTGCTATTTTGACCACTTTGGTTGCTACATTATTGAGTTATCATACAGGTCCATTCACAAAAGAATAAGAAAGCAACCCTGTTTTTCAGTAGCAGTGGTCATTTGGCAGATAAAATCTATAGTAGCTGTGGGAAGCTGGGCCTTAGAAGGAGTGTTTATAGTCCCTTTTACCTGCTCCAGAGGAACCTCTATGGTGGCACAAGGCTAGCTGTTCTGAAGGTGTTACAGGCAAGCGTCTCTATAAATTGGCCAGGAAGATCAATTAATAACTGGGAATTCTAAGAGGGACCATATATATGTTGTACTGGCCTCCCCTGAAGAGTTACCATCAGGAAGATGGTTTGTCATATATCCCAGTAAAAAAGATGAAATTGCCAAATGTAAGACCTGCTATTGCTGCTTTTACAGGAGAAAACCCCTGTTCTACTGGACAAAATGATAAAACAATACAGATTCATTCATACAGACATGAGGGAGGAGAGCAAACCCCAGCAGCTTATTTACCATCAGCCTGTATTTGACTGTATCTCTTAGAATAGTTGTATTAGAAGATTGTAGAGTTCAGCAGCTGATTGTTTCTACTAAGTCTGCTTTCGCTTGCTGTGATAGACCTGACATAATTATGTCTGACAACAAGCTGCCATTTCATGAGCATATGCTTAAGCTGTTGCAATGAATTATGGCACAGCATATTCCCATTATCCCCAGTCTAACTGGTTGATGGAAAACAAAATAATAAAGTGTCTACTAAAAAAGCGATGGGGGTCAGACTCTGACCCATATTTAACATTGTTAAATTACAGAATGATATCAGCAGAGTATGGGTTGTCATCTACTGACATCTTGTTCAACAGAAAACTGAAAACAGGGTTTTCTATGCTGCTGGAAGTGGATGCCAGAGTCAGTGCATACTTGTAGATAAGACAAAATGAAAATACTCAGTATGATTTTAGGTCCCAGAAGCTTCAACTGCTTGATGAAAATGAAGTTATGCCCATCTGTGATGGGAAGCCATGGCTGCCAGCAGCACCGGTGTCAAAACATGTAGCCTTGTATAACTGTGTTTGTACAGTGGAGAACAAGATGATGCTCTTCCAGTCCCAGCAGGCAGGAGATACAGGGCAATGAATTGGTGCCATAGAGGGGAAAAAACTCCAAGGGACAGCAGTGAACAGGCTGTGACACGGAACATATTCAGACCAATTGAAATTAATGGCTAAAAACCAAACAAACAGGAATCATGGTAGTCTGTCAGCACTGGGTCTCAGTGCAGCCCCAGCCTGAAAGGGGTGACTGTGCAGTCATGTGTCTGCACTCCACTGGAAATTACTACATGTTATGCTAGGACATTCCATCAGGTGCATCCTTCCTCTACCATTACAAATTACCCTGTCATTACTGGGTGATGCAGTTCCTTACCTTCAGGTGTATTCCTAATTGTAATGGCTGTTTCAGCTCTTAGGAAATGGCATTTTCTTCTCTTTCTGTGTAATCATCCTTCTGCAATGGGGATTCAAATATTAATTTAATCATAAGGTATTTTCTGTTGGATACAGCAGCTAGCCTGGGGAATTAAACTATAGCACTGCTTCCTTCTCTGTTCCTCCATCCTCCCCCTAAAAATGAGAGGAGATTCTCAGGACTGACACAGAGAATGAATTCTCAACTTGTGAAATCCATCAGGTTAGCTTATTCTTCGGGCTAAGTTTTTCTCCATAGCCTTGTGCCTTGGAATAATATGCTATATAAAATTTAGGGACAGAATCCAATCTTTAGGAAACAGCAATCCTTAAGTAGATTTTTCACTCCTTCCTCAAAGGCAAAGAATTCAGGGTCTTGCTTGGGGCTTTTTGCTCTTTGTTGGGTTTTTTTGTTGTTTTTTTCTGAGCATATGTTTATTCTCAGTACCTGCAGACACACAGAAACAGAACAGAGAAGGGGGGAAAGAAAGGAAATGGGTGAGAAAGATCTTGAGCTCCAGAAGCATGAAGACCATGAGGTTTATGGATGCAGCAGCATTCTGCATATCTGTGCTAGGTCTCTAACACTATCTTGATGGTGCCATTTGAGAGTTGTTCTGGGACATCAGTTTTCTTTAAGAAATACCCCACCTCACCACTGGCCTTAATTTTTTAACATAATGTTGGACCTAGAGGATAGAAGGTAATGGATGGGAACTAATCTAAACTGAGAAGTTGTGAGTGTTGGGTGAAACTGTTCTGACTGCATCTTGACTTTCCAGACAGTGTCAAGGTACAAAGTTTTGTTCCAATTTCAAAACTGCCATCAGTTCAAATTGCTGTGACAACATATCGAGTCAAGTGAGGATGTTCTGAACCCCTCCCTTAGCCATGTTGACAAAGCTGCTATGTAGCATCCCCAAATGCTGGTGTTCATTTCCTGGTCAAATTAATCAGAGTTTCAAATGTGACAGAGATGTCATGCAGGAATTGAGATGACTAACATTTTTTGTACTGCTGTTGTTTTTTCTATTTCACCTTTGAATTATAACTGCAGAAAAAAAACTCTTTAAAAACGTAGCTGGATTCTACTCTCATGCCCTGCTAGTGTAACTTCATTACTTTGACGTGGCTCCTCCTTACATCCGTGTTACTATCAAAAGAACAAGGCTTATTACTTTTGGAATATGGAAACCATCCTAAATAAGCCATACTTTGCCTCTAGCATATGCCCACAACTCACTAAAAATGTTTTGATATCTAAAAGAGTAATTAAGAAAAAATTCCATTCTCATATCTCTCCATTTTATTGGCCTTTGAAAATGCTACTGCTGAAATATCCCATAGAGAGTAATTTCATTGTGCCTGTAGTCCAACAGAATATAGATAATAAAAAATCCCTCTGCTTGTTAAAATATCCATGTATGAATGATCCAGAGATTGCTGAGTAGTTTGGTAGCTATTGTGGGAGAATGCTCACAGTTTTTTGTTCAACTGATCAACTTACAAGTAATGATGCTGTCTGCCTGTATGAGGGAGAAGTACTGTCAGAGAAAGACATGGCCTGGTCTTTTATGTGGCATTTTCTGAAGTTTACAAATTGCTTTATAACTAATAATTCTGTGTAATAGTGATAAAATATATTGGGCTATAAAGAAGTTGGACTCTTAAAAAATGTAACGCTTTCTGGAGTAGAGGCATATATAACTGTATTACACTATCTGGGAAAATGGTGAAGATTTGTGAAAAAATAGATCTCAATTACTTGAATAATGCATTTTCGTGTGTCTGTGATTGAAGTGCAAACTGCTTGAAAAACCTCGTGTGATGTATAGGATCCCATATGTAATATAATTAGTTCCAACTGTAGAATACCCTCACAGGGAATTATTGTGCTTGGTGCTCTTTCAGAAGAGGCACTACATTGCAGAGATGGTGATCACAATTGATCCAGTAATGCAATTGTACACATTCATACCTACCTGCCCCCAAGTGCTCCTCTTGACCTCAGCAGCCCTAGTCACAGTTGTAGTACATGGCAAATACTTCTCTGATTTCTTGGTTTAGGATCTATTTCAGAAATACCTTCTAGCAACTGCTAATTTGAGTCTCTCTTTTCAACCCAGTCCCTAATTAGTAAGTTTGTGCATGTAGTTTTGATTGTTTGCTTGTTTTATCCTGGAGATGCTTTCCAAGATACTGGCAGGGAGAAAAGAGATACGTGCTGGCAGATGATGTGGTTTTGTGAGCATGACTTTCTCCTAAGCAGTCCTAAGAGGTCCTTAGTGCTCAAATCCAGTGTGGCATACATTAAGGTCCACCTAAGCATTTTGCAGTCTTCTCTCCTCCTTCAAAGATGTTAAAGTCTGCCATTCTTCTTCACTCTCCAGACTTTCAGTCTACATCTCACTTGTTTTCTGTGTTCCTCAACCCTCTTCTAAGGAGCTGACTTTGCCAGGGACCTTGTGTTGTTCAAGTTACTTTTTGTTTGTTGTTGGATTGCTTCCTATTGCCCACCTTCAGTAGGAACTGAAAGTAGATGTGATGCCTATTACATTGGTGACATGGATATGGAAAATACCCTCAGAGAGGGTAGAGGGTAGAGCATACAGGAGAGCGTGAAAGGGAAAGAGGTGGTTGGTCTCATACAGTTAAGAAGCAGCAAAAATCTATTAGGGATACAATAAGAAAAATATTCATAGTAGTACTACTAATTAATGTGTGAAATATTCTGAAAAAGCTTTTGAATTATGTATGATGGCTCATTGCTTAACTGGAGACAAAAAAAACTTGGCTTCTAATTCTGGCAAAGTCTTTTGTTATGCAGGCTTTTGGTAAATCACCCCCTTTCAGTTTATCCTTTAATGTCAGTGGGGAGAACTGGAGAGAGAATTCAGGTCAAGACAACATCCCAACACACTTCTTTCTCCCGCACAGAAACGTCACCTCCAAGCTGCAGTTGGTTTCAGCGTTAAGAGAAGGTGCAGGCCCCTGTACGCTGTGCACATTGACAAGCTGTGGATGTGCACAGGCAACACCTCCTCTGTGTGCTATAAAGCAAAGAGCTGCAGCCTGAACCCTCATGCTTCTGCCCTAAGTCATTGCTTTTGCTTGGAAGTGAGCTGGCAAGTGCTGAGCAGACAGGAGCAGCTGAAAGCAGGCTTAGGGGGTGAGGCGTTCTGTCCATTATGCAAATCTTGCACTTCCTTTCCCAGCAGAACACGCTTACTGCAGATCAGGACACTGCCCATGTGACTTTGGAGCAGATTTATTAGGTCCTCCAGGCCTGCATCTGCTTATTATTGCATTTGTGCCACGTACCAGACATGACTGGATCTAGAACTTCTTATAATACTGCTCTGTGAGGAAGGAATTAGCCACTAGCTATGCCAAACAGTGTTTGAGCATGTGTATGTTTAGCAGGGGCAGCCGTAAATCTGTTTCTAAATACAGAAAAAAAAGATACTTTGATGGTTTTGTTTGGCATTTTTCAACAGTGAAGTGTCACAGGACTGTGAGTGATACACCTATGCAGGAATTCATGAATAATGTATTCCAGTGTTGTATATAAAGCCCTGAGAAAGTTTTGTCAACGCTTTGGTTTTCTTTTCAACCCTGTTTTTGTTTATATTGCTTCTTAACTCCACTGCTTGTGGGCTCCTGTTGGAACAGAAGGTGTGTTCAGCACTCCGCTGCTGGTCGCCATAGCTACCCGCTGTGGCTGGGAGGGGAGATGCTGCCCTTCTCTCTGCAACTTTGGGGAAGTGAAATTAGACATATTATAACCTGAAAGAAATATATTAAAAGGAGACAATTGAGGCAATGTTGTGCTGGTTTTCAGCGGTGTGTTTTGAATTACAACTGTCTTCTGGGCGACTCATGCAGCAGAGCATTACTTGAAAATAAGGCATTAGTGATTAGCATTCTGGTGAGTACCAAAGGCAGGAGTGAGTGTGTATGCTCCCTGGAACAAGATGAGCTCAATGCGGAGTCAGACTCCTGAGCACATCCCCACCAGCAGGGAAATGGTGTGTACAGCCCAGCCCACCTATCTAGCCCATCTTAAATGAAATCTTCTCGTGCAGGTTAAGCCCATGCACTACTTCAGGGAGTGTTTAACAGGCCAGAGGATGACTGAGTAGGAGGACAGACAGGCAGAACAGTGTGGGCAGGCTGGGGCCAGAAAAGAGCGTGGTGCTGTGAGCTATGCAGAGATGCCGTCAAACACGTCATCTTCTGATCCCTGTGCTGACATGGGTGATGCTGGCCCTCTTGGCAAAAATGGAAAGACATACAACCCCTGACATTAGGGCTGCCCTTCTCACAGTGTTGTCCTCTTCTGCTAGAGGTCTGTGCTCTCAGCAAGGCTGGTGTCCAGTCTCACATAGCAGAGCAGCACGGAGCTCTCATGTGCAAGTCAAGCATGGCCTTTTCCCCTACCTACTGCTTTAATTATCCCTCCTTGCTTCTCCATACCTTCTGCCCTAAATGCTGCTGTTCCCTGCAGGGCTAATGATTGCCTGAGTTGTGCAGAAAAGCAAGTAGCTGTCTGGTCAGAGGGTCCTGCACCCATCAGCAGCTGGGTGTACCACAAGGGGAAGGACTTCACCTCTCTGCAGTTGGTCCGTGGTCGCTTGGGCCTCGTCCAGGCACCCAGCTTTCTATTCAGGTTCTTTAAATAGATCTATGGGCAAGTGTCCCTTCCATTGTCAGTGCTAAGGCTGAAATATATAGAATTATAGAATCATTTTGGTTGGAAGAGACCCTTGGGATCATTGAGTCCAACCATCAGTCCTACTCTACAAGTTCTCCCCTACACCAGATCCCTCAACACCACATCTCATCAACTCTTAAACACATTCAGGGGTGGCAACTCAGCCACCCCCCTGGGCAGCCCATTCCAGTGACTGACCACTCTGTGAAGAA
Organism: Jacana jacana; assembly: GCA_013400555.1. Classification (NCBI taxonomy): domain Eukaryota; kingdom Metazoa; phylum Chordata; class Aves; order Charadriiformes; family Jacanidae; genus Jacana; species Jacana jacana. The sequence goes on along the minus strand of VZTM01001751.1, from coordinate 147,602 downwards.
TTGGCTTTCCCATGTTCAGCCCAAACCTACCCTGCTTTTATATCTGCAGCTTTTCTCTTCCCTAATGACATTCTGATCAAACAAAGTTATCTTTGGTTTCGTTTATTTTTGTTTTGGGAAAAATCCTTTAATGTCCTTTCCTCATACTCTGCCTGTTTCACCAGCCTTGTAACCAGTAGAGAGGCATCTGATCAGCCCCAGCTTGCTGCAGGGTAGGCAAGAGAAAGAATAGTTGGTTGAGCTGAATTTCTTTTTAATTTGAACTATATCTTTGAGTGGCAGAAAAAAACCTAAGCAAAAGTTAAATCTTAGTCGGGATTGCCCATCTTCTATGGATTTTGGGATGCAGTAACCATTCTTTGGCCTTGGGGGGAAAGTGGTGACCATTTTGTTCAGATAACTTGAGCTAAAAGGTATTCTTATGCAGAATTTCCATGTCAGTTGGAAGTAACAGTATAATTAATACCCTGAAGTCTTATCTGGGAACACGTAGGAAAACTAGTTTGCTGTTGTTTCCTACTATAGGAACAAAGGAATTTTTTATATTCTACAAATACTGAAACTCGTATGGGAGCACCGTAACAAACTGTTCCACACTGCCAGGCTCCCCTCTTGGTATTCCCCAAAGTGCCTCACTGACTATAGGTCTGCCTCATTCCTATTGACAGACCGCCTCCACCGAGCAACCAATTTCTGTCAGTCCCTTGAGCAGCAATTTAAGAGGTTTCGCCGCACTGTACAAGTAGAATTTTAAGTAGGTATCACCAAAGCTTTTTGGAATTATTTTCAGCTGAAATTACACACAAAATGATGAGCTCTCTTCTTCCCGAATTCAAACATTTTGAAAGCTAAGGTAAATATTTCTGGATAAAGAGAAAAATGATGAAACCTCCAGGGACACTGACACTAAGATTAATGGCAGAAGAAAAGGAGCTGCCTTGCACCAGATGATACAGGACACTGACTTTCGCTTTGATTGTCTTCATTACTGTGCGGAGGGGAGTGGAAGTAACTGAGATTTCTCTCCTCTCACTTACTTTCATTTCCCACAACTAAAAAGGTTTTTGGGGAAAAACAAAAATATATGTAGCAATATGATCAATTTCTACAATTTATTGAAGGGTGATTTATTAGGAAGTTCCCAAACTTGAAATCACAGTTTGTCCCCTTTTCAGCTTCCGGCCTCTCTCTCGGAAGTTTTGACTGTAAGCAAGGTCAAATACACCAAAATGAGAGAGAAAGAATAAGCAAAATTTCAAACTTGAAAAATTGAAAGTATGTAAGAAAACTAAGCACAAAATGGAATGTAACCTCATTTTCATTAAGACATTTTTGGAAAGCAGACTACAGTTCTCGGTTAGCTCTCAAGACATGGTAGCACTAAGATGAGGGTGACAGTAGCACCAGTCCTGGCAGTGCTGCTGAGAAATTAGACAGCTGTGCTGCTCACAGAGGAGCTCAGGGACATCAGGCCTTGGCATCAGCCTAGTGTGAGCCAGGCAAGACTGTATTTAAATGCACTCCTTGTTAAAACTTCAGGGCTGTATCTTCAACAGAAACTTCTTATGTTTTGATTTGGGGAATGGTGATGAAGTTTATTTTCTGTACATATATCTTTCTACTCTTTTTCTTTTTGGCATAAACAAAAAGTAAACAGTACTTTTCTGCTAAGCTATTGTAATTTGTCTCTAAGAACTGGAAAGTTACCAGAAATTTGTGCACAAAATTGATTGTTGTTTCCGCCAAGACCTAAACAATTACAAGCTTTCTATTTTATTGCCAATTGTCCTGGAATTATTCCTGTGCACAGCTCTAAGACAGCTTTGAAACCATTTAAACAGTCACAACATAATATCCCCACTACAGTTTGGAGCCTGAGAGAATCACAGCTCTAGAGCTGCTCTGTCTTTAGCACACGATGACTGGGAGGCCTTCTGCTCCTCCGACAGTTCTGTCAAACATATTTGATCAGTGTTTGGAACTTAGTGATATCAGCTTGACAGTGCTTATTAAGGATATTTAATGTTGTCTAATGGCTTTTCAGTGAACTTTTCTCCATAATATCTAGATCAATGAGAACAATAGACTCTTGGAAAGCATTTTGTTGGCAAGAGTGATTTTGTAGCTCACCTGTACGTAAACCCTGATTGCTTCATTTTAGAAGTACCTGTCTGTTCTTTATAATACAGCATAGGATGAAACTGCATTAAAACTCCAAATTGCTCAGCTCCTGCAATGAAATTGCTAAACTAGAGGAGCTACTTTTTTTTGTTTGTTTCCCTCCACACAGCTTCGGTGTGTATTAGTGAACAGGAAGATTATTCACATGGCGCAAGAGAGGGCAATTCAGCCAAGCAGTCTGTCAGTATCTAGCTTCAGTGTGGAATTGGTGTTCATTATTTCAAACAGTCAATGATATTGTTACAAACAGCTACATCCTGGATAGGATATTTTTTTCTTCCACTATTTTTGTAAATATTTTAGCAAGCGTGTTCATGTCTGTTTCACTCCCCGGTCCATAGGTCAAGTGTTACCTTTCAGGGTCTTGTGCAGCTCAGTGTCTTCTGCTGCTCCTTTTGCCTTTCTCCTTCCTCTCCTCAGTGTCTTGGCTCTTTGGTTTTCCACTTTGCTAGTCCTTTCCTGTCAGAAGCTCATGCCTTCACAGACCCCAAATCGAACATGAAATTAAGAAAATAATAGAACTATCCCTATGACACTGGGAAGAAATTTACCAGGACTGCTGTGTTCTCAGTCCTTTTGTGTGCTCGCTTTCTGCTGTGGCTTTTGTCTTGTCTATTTGGCTGCAAGCTCTTCAGAACTCACACAAGCTCTTACTCTGTGTTTCACAGTGATTTTTGCATAATGGTGCCCCAGACTTTTTGTGTCCCTGGGCATGATTGTAATGAATATAACAAACAAAATAAGGTAGCCACTTTCTCCCTGAGCTCTCCTATTCACTGTCACTTCTCCACTCATAGCACATGAAGATAGGTTTGAATGAAGAGTTTGTTCTTGACTGTGTTTAAATTCTTCCCTGTAAAAAAACCCTCAACATATGGGATGTTTCAAATGTGCACAATAAATTATATTGAGAAGAGGCTGCACTGGGACTGTTTCATACCAGTAGTAGTACAGCCCTTAATTCCCAGCTGCAAATTAGCTCTTCTTACCTTCTCAGCACAAGTGATTGAAAGGTTAATTCTGCTCACCAGGCCAACTGGTTTTAATTTTTTTCAAATTCTAAACCTTAATATGACACCATTAGAGCTTTTATTGTTAAGCACATATTCTTTGACTTCCTTACTTGGGGAAACACTAGAAATACAACCTCATTGTAGTATAAGTACAAAGGTTGTATCTTAGAAAAAGAGGTATCTATACTACAGTACTGTTTTCTTAGCCTAAGGTCTTAGTACATGCCATAAGAGAGCAACAATCTTTGAAATTTATTATCAGTGGGCCTGAAAACTTCCCAGAGGCACTTTTCATTTTGTGTTTGTGTCGCTCCCCTCTGTCAGCTGTGTTGGCCGCAGTTATTTACACATCTTTAGGGAGAAACAGATGTCAGCAATAAAGGCAATAATAAAGCTGATTCAGTTTTTAGCTATTAGCCAAGATCTGTAAACAGATATCTTGATGGTACTCTGCATTTACCATGATAAATGGGAAAGCATTTAACCTGGAAAGCCTTCAACACAATGCAGTTATTTCCAGAGGGATTAACAATAACTGGACTGTAATAATGTTCAAAACCATCTTGTTTTGCCTTTGGCAGAGGTCCATCTTCACCTTTTGAACAACAAATGCTATTGCTTAAGGACTGCACACATCCAGGGATCTTCTCTTTGAAATGACGCCAGTGTGACTTCCAGATTCTTTTCTCTCTCTTTTTGTCATTATTTTTGAGGGATGGAATTGTAGCAAGAAGTTGGTCATGTGTGTTCTGAACAAGTAATTCTTATACTAGGTACATACCGGTGTTACGTTGTTTGGGTTAAACGCTATGGGAGATGGTGATCAGTACATGGAAATATATTACTGGAAACAAATTCAGCTTTACTGGCGTATTTATTCTCCTCTTGGGGCTCGAGTGCTCTGTGAAACGAGGTGTCTATGAGCCAGCCAGAGCAGCCACCCAAGGCACTTACTACTTTGGTTAAGCAGTAAGTCAGGACAGGGGTAAGCAGGAAGGGTAAGGCAGACTTTTCACTAGGAGATTTTTGATATGAGAGGTGCTGCTGCTGATCCCTGCGAGGCAGTAATCACATGCACTCCCAACATGAAGCAAGGTAATCAACTGACAAAGTGATATCATCTGAGAAACCATTAGCTTTCTAATGACTCTTGGAGGTCTCATTAAAATCAGTCACTTACTGATTGTTCACATTACTGGAAATTTGAGTAAAACAGTGTAAGCTTTTTCCATGGCTGAAAAGTTAGGACACTTTTTTTCTGTACTCTCCAAACAAAATTAAAAATAAAGAGTAATATTTTTTTCTTGAGAGGCTTTAAGAGTCCATTTGCAAGTGCTCCCTTTATTACTCTCATAACCATCATTAACTTTTCTGTCTCAGTACCCTCCTTTCCAAAAAAGCCCCCACAAACCCAACCATTTATAAGTGCAAAGTTTATTACCTTTGCTTCTCTTGTTCCAAGGAACTTGACAGTTCCCTGGGTTTTCTGATCCTGCTTCCTGATCAGACTGTCTTCTGTTCATTAGTTTTGCTCCCTCACTAGCCAGTTTGCTCCCTGGTGTAGATTCCCTTCCTGGATAACAAATAATATGGGAACTGAATAAGAGAGGACTCATTCTCTGAAATGGTACTATATAAACTCCAGCTAGAAGGGGGAAAATGGCTAATGCAATACAGACTTTGAAAGTTTCACATTTTCCTCAGAATTTAGGTAGGCTCAACTCTTCTCTGGATTAGATTTAGCTCCTTGATGACTATCTTATGATATACTTCTTTGCAAGCATTATTTCTGCCCCTCTAGTTCTCACAACTGCGCCTTTTCAAGTGTTCAAGGCCTGAGTTGCCGGAGTGGCACAGCAAAGTCCCTTGCCTTGCAAGCTAGGACAGCTTTCCCCAGCCCCACTCTGGAGCAGTGAGTTGTGAGGGGAACTGTCAAAGGAGCCTACTTTGAGATCTGGTGGTTAGATAAGCAAACTGACCTATTTCTGGGTACCTGGAAAGACTTCTTGGTTTAATGCTCCATCGCATTCACGATCGATGCATCAATAATCAACAGAGGTATTTGTAATATTCATACAAATAATGCAGACATGTTCCTCAATTTTCACAATCATGTGTTTTGTTTGTTTGATAATGGAGTGGAAAATCTTTGTGAGCCTGGAAAATACACTGTAATTTGCTAGAAATGCAGTCAATTGCTTCTGTCCCTTTATACTGTGCAGCACTGCCTGATGACGTCCCCTTGGCTTCTCCAGCTGTTAAATGAAAGTTCAGTTTGCACTGGCTTATCTGCGTTATCTGGCCCCAAGCAGTTCTGTGGGTTGTTTTTGATGGTGTCCATCAAACTAAATCCCTACTCTCAGGCAGCAAATGAAGCTTGATTGGTGCCAAATACCTTGTACATTTACAGGTAGTGAGTGGGCTGTCAATGCATGTTAATAATAGGGAATTGGTTGTTCCGGAGTAGGAATTTAATAATGCCTGGAAACTATCTGCTAGCAATAATGCTGGAAATAAACAGCCACCTGAACTGCCTCCCCAGCCGAGAGCAGTCTGGCATGGATAACTAGAACTTGGTTATTGAGACTGTAGAAATCGCAGCGTCTTGAGTTTTGTGATCTTTACAAGTCATCCACGTATCTGATATCTGGCAGGGGCAGTGAACTATAATTCCTTCAATGAATGTTTTACTGAGAATTGGTGTGTAACTATCTGTCTTCATGAATAAATACCATAGAAGATGTGACACAAACACCCCCCAGGTGCCTCCTCCATAGTCTGGTTCATGGGCCAGGTTACTGTACCAATTTCATGATACTCTAAGACTAAACGATGCTGCTTCTGTTCACAAGTGACACCTTAGTTTGCTGAATAGTTTTTTGGCAGACTGGGTTACTGCAGCCTGTGCTGGGTGGTATCTCTTTGCCCACATACATTCACTCCAGCAAGCTTATTCAAGGAGCAGAGAACTACAGAACGTATGTTTTGGGTAACACAATCTGGACTTACGGTCAGTCTGGAAGCTTTACTTCAAAGCAGTCTTTTTTACCATAATAATAAAAATGTAGTCACTGGCTATTTTTATCTCTACATATAGTGTCAAATTTAATAAAAATGCAACGATTTCAGACAGGCAGCTTCCCTGGAAATGTGATTCAATATTCATATAATCATATCCTGTCGTGTTTCATTGTCAGGTTACAACTGAAATCCATGGTCTGTACACCTAAACCATGAAAAGATATGTACTGGATTTGGGATTCCAGGCAGCCAGGGAAGCACAGGTGTTGTCCCTGTCGGTGTTATGCCCTCTTCAAAATAATTCCAAATAACTTTTGAGGATGTGTCTTGACAAAAGCAACTGGGGAAAACATTATTCACCAGAGGGGGAATTAAAGGAATTGTGGTCAAGAGTTTTGTTGCATACATGGAATAAGGATTTCTTTCTATAATTTTATTTTGTTTTCAAGGTCCTCTGAGTGTAACATGAAAAAGAAATAAAGGTTTTCAGTGATACACTGCAACTGAATAATGTATAGTTCTTCATCAGTATACTGCTTCAGCTACCTTTATCACTATAATTATGCTGTGTCTAAGCATGGGTAGCAAGTGACTGGATATTCATTTCTATTTGATGGTGCAGCTTCAGTCACCAGCTTGAGAACAAACATGCAGAAAGTGTTGTGATACAAAAGTGGCCCTTGGTTCTGAGCTCCTTTATACCTTAAGCAAGTCCAGAGCCTTGATCAGTGGAGTATTTTCATTGCTGATAAGTTTAATGAAAGTACAGGCTAAAAACAGTATGCCAAAAAGAGTAAAAAGTTGAAATCCCACAGTAATTTCTACTACTGGAGTTTGAGTAAGAACTTTCCTTTTAAGTGCATTAGTTTAGTAGCCCTCTAACAGTTTCTGAAGTACTTTATCTGAATCCTACTACTTTTTCTTCAAAAAAAAAGGTCTTGTTTTAGTTTTTCCTTTTTGCTACGTTTTGTGAAATTCTGTTTGTCCAGTATTCATTGATCCAAAGCATAAAATTCCTCTTTTTATTTCTTTTAAGAAGTTTTTTCCATTCTTTTAAAAAATCTTCAGGGGCAATGTATGTACTTAGATAACTCAGAAATAGATTCTCTTAGAACGTCTGTCTTGCCATGAGCTTCCTCCTCAGTAGAAGAAAAATGGCTTTGACTCACTTGAAAAAAATTTGTCTCAGATGTTGCAAAGTTAGTGTTTGAGAACTTCACACTGTGCATGTACAACAGATGACTTTCCACAAAATTAGCAACAGGCTCTTGCAGAGTATCCCTGATGTGGACATACACCATATCCCACTGGTGTGAGATAAACAGTTCTTGGGGGCTTTTCCCTGACGTGTACGTAATAAATTCTGAAACATAACTGAAACTTTTGGCCAATACATTCTACAGTTGGTTACTTTTCCTTTAGAAGTACATAACTCATTGTGAATTTTAGTTCTTGGCTTCTTCCCTTAGTACCTCTTACAGACTGCTACTGAAGACAGGACAACAGATTTGAGGAATCTTTTCTCTGCCCTTCTGCAGCCAGTTGTTTCTATGTTGCACGACTCTTGCATCCTCATGCTAAAACAGTTGAGGTAACAGGACAAGGGAGGAATTCTGCTGCAGAGTCTGTGGTAAATAGCATGTTCAAAATGCAGATAGTAAAAGGTGGGGAAAGAGGGAACACAGAAAAGCATCAGTAGCTGAATTTTGAACTGCAAATCCAGGTTAATTTAGTTCAAGATCCTCGTTGAAGACCTTGGCTCTATTTTGCATTTCTGGAGTTGGTAGTTTGGCTCATTCTTGCCTGCATCACAATGTCATTTTAGGGTGTTTAGACATTTTTAGTAAGTAGAACATAGTAGAAACAAGGAACAATACCAGTGTATGTTACTTTTCATAGTTTCAGTTTCCCTGGGAATTTAAGCTAAGGCAAGGTCTAATACTTGACTGTTCGTGTGCTGTACGTGCTATGGCCTTGACTTTCAGCAGCAGTTTTGAAGGCTTCTTTCCAGCAGCAGTTTTGAGGGCTGAGAGCATCTGTCAGTCAGGCATACAAAGACTGTGGTTTGTCCTGATTTTTTCTGAGTGCATGAGCCGTGGCTATATGAGTCTGCAACCTGCCCTTCAAACACGACCTTTCCCTACAGCAATCCAAAAAGATACATTTATCTGAAAGCAAAGCACAAGCTTTATTTTAGTATGTATATGGTGGGGAGCTGAGAAACAGGATTGCTGCTTACTGTCCAAGGTTCAGAATAGCAATTCTGAAGTGCAGTGTGAGAGCTTTACATGAGCCTGCAGGAGGTGGCAGGTTCTGTGGCCGGGCGGATGCACTGTTTCACTCCCCTTTGGTGTGAACTCCTGGTACAGCGAATGAGCACGTGTTCACTTCCATGTGCTGCAGCTCATCTACGTTGGTTGGCCTTCCCCCAGCATAAATGTGATAGAACTATGGATTGTGCTGTTATATTTTTTATACAGTCCCCACAGAACTGTACAATTTGACATTTCCAGTCAAGTCCTGATGGGACAGAGAAGAGATGTTTTCAGAAAAGAGACTCGAGGTGTTTATTGATAACCTTCCTTGTGGTGTGATGATGTTGAAAAAGATTCAGAGCAATTGGAGAGTAATAATGAATAGCATATGTCCAGTCTGGCCTTTTTCATGATGACACTTCCAGATACAAGTGCATCCTGTCCAGTGGGCTCAACACAGCGAACATCTCAACTCCAATCTCTACACAGATTATAATCACATGTTACAAAACAATACTTTCTTTGATGTTCTTGGTGTGTGGTCAACCAATGAAAATAGGCATAAAATTTTGAAGGAAGAATTAATGAATTAACACACACACACAAAAAAATAAAGTAAGACTTTTTAATACAAAATTAAACTTCTGCAACAAAGATGAGGTCTGTAAAGACTGAAACTGTTTGAGTTTGCTGGGTATGATAAATTCAGGTTGAGGAACACATATGAGTTGCTGGTCATCAGAGTTAGAAACCCTGCTCTGCAACTGGCTGGGATCAAAGGAATATTAACAACTTGATCAATACACAGCTTTTACATGAGAAGCATCAATTAGCAGTGAAAGACAATAAATAAGTCAAAGTAAATTTTGGAAGTGCAAACCAGTGCTCTGCATAATAGTAATGAATATGGGAATTTTATAGGCTGAGCCTTGCAGAAGTATTTGCAGCAAAAAGTATTAACATAGTGGTGATTATATGACAAGTGAAGAAGATGAAAATGTGGGACGTGATGCGAGTGTCTGAACTAGGATTCCCTCCCTGTTGAGTGATATCTTCTCTATGTTTCTTATGGAGCCTGTTAACAGTCCTGATCAGAAAGAGGGAAGGACAGAGCTTGATTGATGAGAAGGAAATTCCTAGTGATGAGTTTTCTTTTTTTTACCAACAGAAATGAGAAGACAAAAAAGGATTTTAAAAGCTTTATACCTTTGAAGGAAAAGGAAATAAAGATTGTTTCTTTTTTTGACATATATTTGAGTATCTGAAAAGTGGTGAAGTTTATGAGTGAAATGACAGAAGCATATTTCCAAGAGTTCAACTTATTTCATCTCATAGGAAATCTTTAGCTGATCTGATTGGTGACTTGTAATTAATACATTTAATGGCTAATGAAAGAGCAAGTTTGTAAAAAGTAACATAAAATAAATACCTATTTGAATTATTTGCAGAGAAACTACATGCAATTGGAAACTAAACATCCACTAACGTGAAATTGAACTTTATGACATTTTTTCAATTATTTTTATAGCCAGATTTGCAAAAATGTTTTCTTGACATGAGATGAAGAGGCATTATCAAAGCACCAGTACGCTCAGGAAATGTAAAGTGTGTGCAGTTGGTAGAACAAAAGGCAATAAAGGACACTCAGTAGAAGTACAGTACAGCCTTTGATTCTCTTTCCAGCTTGTGTAGGCATAGGAGCTAAAGGGCCTTGAAATGCTTACTATTAATCTTATGGGAAAGTTTTATGAACTTGTGCCTTGAACTAAAAAAAACTGTCCTGGTTTCAGGCAAAACAAACCAATTTTCTGTTCAGTAGTTTTACTTTTTTAGCTGGGCCTCTTCTAACTAACTAAAGTCTGAAACTAACAGCACATTGTTCAGAGAGTGTTTCGTCTCACAGTGATAAGACCTGATTATACCAAGGGATGGTATGCAGAGAGGCCCTTGCTTATACTTACTGCTAGAACAACCAAGGTCAGGTAATTTTGTCAGGTGACCTAAAACTGGCCAATTGGGGTATTCCATCCCATCCGCATCATGCTCAGTAAAAAAGCTGAGGGATCAAGGGGTTGTTAGTTTTTCTTCCTTCAATGGCCGACGTCTGAGGAGGACCCTGTCTGTTCATCTGCCTTTGATCCAGCTCCTGCCGGTCACCGAGTCCAGGCTGGGATGTTCACTGGTGCTGCTGGTGACGTGATCATCGTCCAGGGAGCCTGATACAGTTTTGTATAGACTGGAAACTTTTTTTCTTTCTTTATCCTTTCTTTTATCCTTTTTTTTAATTTTTCTTTTTATTGTTTATTATATTATTGTTATTGATATTTCATTAAAGTAGTTTAGTTTTTATCTAAACTCCTGAATCTCTTAATCCTTTCCTCTCCTCTCTTTTCCTTAGTGGGGGGGGAGGAGGGGTCATCATCTGTCCGATTGGTCAAAACCACGACAAAAAACAAAACAACAATCTAGATTTATTTCAATCAGGGAGAAGTTTTTCTTGTTTCCTACCTTCATATTAACTTTCTGTATTGCTGTATAGAAACTAGAATAAAGATGGGAATGGAGTGATCCTGGTCCAATTAGGATCACCCTGTTGGCATTTGCTTCTAATCTGAGTCCTTTGAATAACTTCAGGTTATAGAGAAAAATATTATCAAGTTGTTTTATAAATCAAGCAAGGTATGTAATTAAGTCAAAAGCATGCCGTAACATTTGTATTAGTCAAAGTCAGGATGGAAGTAAGAACAGTGATGTGGGGTTAGCTGTGAGAATCTAGCTGTGTTTTTTTGGGGTGAAAGAAAGAAATATCCAGTTATTACAAGTGTATACAGGTATGGGAGTAGTCTGATCTTTTTGCAAACTTACAATTCTGGACGCACATTCCTCCCCCCCCTCTAAAATTAGATCCACCAAACATGTTTGCAATAGCACGGTTTAAGTAAAATACCAGCAACGCTGCAGCTAAGCCAATATGCTTTCTCTTCTTGATTCTAAAAGAGGGAAAGCTGTGAAGAAGTGGCCACAATCTGCATAAATAATTAGTTTAATTCTAGTCCTAGAAATGGATTAATTAACTGTACTGTAGATTTCTACTGCTAGAGGTGAGGCACGTATTGATTACCTAGGAAAACGTTATTAATTGTACTGCTTGAGATGAAGATATAGACCCAAAATGCATAAAACTATGAATCTAGGCTATTGAAAAGGAAAGTAAAATATATTCAAATATTTGACAATTACATTAAGCATCAGTCATTTGGGAAGCTTTACATGGAGAGCTAAATACAGAGGAACAATACCACTGAAAAATAATATATTCTTGGCAGACAAACTGGAGAAATAATTACTTGTACAGAAAAAGCACAAGGATTAGATACTTTCTGAATGACTGAATTAGTAATAAAGGGATAAGTAATTACAGGATTATTTTTTGAAAGTACCTCTAAAACTTAAAGTGATGTGCCAGGGAATTTTTATCATGGGGCCAGGAAAACAAGAAGAGAGGCTGCAGAGTACCTGAGTCAGAAGTAAAGTTGTTTATATGCAAGTGGCTCTTGAGGCTATTCTGAGTCCAAAATTAAGAGGCCTGATAACTTGTGTTCTTCTGTCTTACAAGCACCATAAAGAAGATAATAGTCTACTATGAGTACCATATTACAGTTGTTAATAATAAATATGAAAGGCCAGATTTGACTTTTGTTAAAGGTGGCCTGGCAGTTGTTGTGAAACTCCGTGTGAAAATAAATGACATGCTCTCTCAAACACAGTCCTAGAGAAAGCTCCTCAAGTCTGTTCTCTCACACAATCTCTATTCATCTGGTCCTTGCTGTGTAGCAGGAGTTGTAGGGCTCATAGCTGTCACTTTGCTGCTGCTCCAGGGTGAGGCACCTTATGCTTCACGTGCAGAAGATGGCACGTGGCTCCTAGCTCCTAGATCTGGCTTTGCTGCTCTGCGGTGCTGTGGTTCTTTGAGCAGCAATTTACTGTGTTCCTTCTTTGCTGCTCTGGGCCTGGTGCTCAACAGCCTCTGCCCAGCACTGAGACCAGAAGGGAATTGGCAGGTTTTTTGTCTTTTTGAGAGAGAGCAGCTCGCCCCTCCTGCTGCCATTCTCTAGCCATACTTAGCTTCTACTTCAGAAAAGAAGAATGCAGTTCAGCTAACTTCCCATGAAAGCCTAAGAAATCCTATGAAAAGACGTAGGCAGGGCTATAGAATTGAGGTATTCAGTCTGAGTACAAGTGGCAGAGCTGTATTACCTGCTGAGATGGGGACAGCAGTGCTCTGTCTGTTGGGACCTTAGGAATTTCCTTGGCATACCAAAGTGCAGCCTGTAGGTACGGCATTGATTCTGGTGCTGTAGATTGCACCAGGATGTGTCCTGTGTGATCACATCCTTGGATTACAAAGGAGTCAGCCCAGGAAACTTGACTGTGGGCAAAGCAATCCTCCCTGTGCTGAAGCTGGGCCTGTGTAGGTGGGGGCACCGAGGGCTGCTGAATGTGTTGCTCCCGAGTCCCTAATTTATCCATGCAAGCAACATATTAATACAGTCAGCAGGGGAAAAGCAAATGTTGCAGTGACAATTTACATGCTCTAAGAAGAGGTTTCCATAGGTTCCTGTTGCTTGGTCACCTGCAGGATGCTCATTTATAAAGAACAAGTACAGAGTCTGATGCTTACTGCAGGTAAAGTGTGTTTAGAATCTATTGGCTACAAAAGTCACATAAGCTTCCATACCAGTCTCATAAAGCACAAGAACCTACCTTTTTTCATGGATATCCAAATCCTCTTTTTTCCCATGCATATGAAAATTATTACACAAATGAGCTTTAGCATGAGGAACCCGTAAGTATCTCCCTGAAAGCATCCGTAACTGCATTTAGTGGAGCTTTTTTGAGGAGGGGGGAACTAAGGGGTTTTTTTATCTACTGTTCAGCAAATAAAGCTAGTACGATCACCCTCTGGCTTGAACTATCTTGGTTTTACAAGGGATTGGTCTTTATGAAGTTCTTTAGTGTTAATCCTCATATGTAAAGAGCTTCAGTGATCAGTCTGTGAGGCAAAACACGTTAGAACATTGCAGTAAAAGCATCCCCTTACTTTAGGGAAAGCCTTCAAACAATAAAGAAACCTAAATTCAACAAAAACCCCAAGAAAGGGATGTGACAGGGTGGGTTTTGCCCGCTGTAGACTGAAGACCCTGTCTGGAGGCTGAAGGGTCTGCCATGGTGACTGAATGGCATCAGCTCTGGTCAGCTAGCAGTGTCTGTAGAAGAGATCTCCCTGCGAGGAAGGAGAGTTACATATAATGAACGAATAATAAAGCCTCCAGTTTTTTGGGAAGATTATTCTTCCCTCAGGTTGACATCTTACAGATGGGAAACTTTTCTGTTGCTGAGGGCCAAAGGTGTGGTTTGCACTTACTTGGCAGGACACAGAGCAATATTTACTTTAATATTTCCCCACAGTAACACTAAGGATAATAAAGCCAGAGATAAGAAATATGTGAAATGAAGTCTCCAGCTATAGGTAGATTGGTCCATAGATTTCAAAGTCTATCCTGGAGTCTTTATCTGGCAGCAAGGTCTTGTTTATTCTTTTAATTGAGTGCATAAGAAAGCAGATCAGGAGAGATTGGCAATGGCATGGGGATGTGATAGAGACCACATTTCTCAGCTTCATTTCAGACTCCAGGGAGGTAGTTTTGGCTGCATTTTCCTCTCTAGAAAATAGGTAACTGATGTCTGACCAAGTTGATTTGGAATAGCATGCTCAGGTCTCTCAGGCTCATTTGAAAGTCCCAACCTGAAACAAGCTCTGTCTCAGCTCATTATGTGTAAGATACAGTGACTAAGCCTCACCTCCTCTTTTTGGCCAAAAAGATAACTCCTTTGGGAAGGACTTAGTTCAGTGTTTAGAAATTATATAGCAAAGTGGGATATTCTCTTCAGCTGTATTTCCCGAATAAATCACCTTAAATCCTTAACGATATCAAGTATACAGATTCCTGCCAACCAGTGCGTTCACAGACACACTTGCCAAGAGTATCTTGTCACCAGAGACTCGGTGAGGGAATAGGGGTTGGCTGTCCTGAGCGCTGGCAGGGAGCAGAAGGCTGTTTCCACACCTGCATTAGAATAGCAAGGATGGAGCTGCTCACACTAGCACAACTGCTCTGCTTTCACAGAAGAGATGCAATTAATGCTTTTTAATGGAAATGAAATTCTATAGCAGCTGGTGATCCAAAATGCTGACCAAAAAAATGGACGCTAATGAACTGTGCAATCCTCTTAATTTAGTTAGTTTACATAATTACATTTCTACCTCCTACTCAGCTCAATAATTGCACGGATGCCCTATCTTGAAAACCCATCTTTGCGCCTTAATGGAAAGGTTTAAATTATGCTGACCCACTATGCTAATAATAGTGATCAATAGCACTACTTCATCTCTGTTTGTTTTTAAAGAACTATCTATGTTGTTGTGTTGTTTTCACTGTAATTGGGATCTACAGTTATAATCAGCTCTTCCAGGTGTTGCAGAGACAGGGAGGATTGTTTCCACTCTGACTGCTCGGGACAGGCAGAGTTTTGTTTTCATCCCTTTTCCTTTTGCTTCATCAGTGTTTGAGAAATCAATGAGCAATCCCCTGTAGTTCTGTAAACGAGTCCTTGGTAGCAGCTTAGGTTTACAAAATAGTAGCTTGAGGCCAGCCAGCTGGTGAGAGCAGCTCTTCTCTCATACCACACGTGAAGTAATGCAAGGTCACTGATCTATACCATCTGAGTATCTGGTCTTGAAATCTGTCTTTTGGTGCAAGGACTATGTCCAACATCAGTGCACGAGTACAGACAATAGTTTTGTCTTTGAGAAGGGCAAGATCACAAAAATCTCTCCTGTTCAAGAAAAAAATATTCTACTTTTGACCTTGGACATTCAGGGTTATTTTCAGCCTGTTTCAAAACCAGTGATTAAAATACAGGATCTGAAAGGCTTTCATGAAGCTGAAGACCTAATGTACTCTGCAGGAAATGTTTATAATTGCATGCCATCTTGAACCACTCTGCATATATTATTGGGTTTATTGCCTTTAAAAACACCCCCACCCACTCTGTTCAAGCAACGGGAAGTGCACAGGCTGGGACTGCACAGGCTGCCTTCTTTGTCTATTTATTTAATTTATAAATGAAAGAGATTTTATTATTTTTAGTGTTCCAAGACTTTGAAAAACTAGACATATAATAACTGAGTTACAAAAAAGAAGCTGTTGAGCTTAAACCCCAGAAGGGTTTTTCCTTAGAGTTGATTTCATTATCCTTGCTCATCCAGTGGTGTTACTGGAGTTAGCACTGTAAAGGAAGCCAGGAAAGAATCCTGCTAATGTTGAATCAGTATGCTATAACTCCTGTTGAATCCCCTTCATGTTAATCCTACCTCTTTCACCTCCACTGAAGTTTTGGTTTGCTGCCCTTGTTTGGTGGTTGTCCCTCTGTCATTCAGGAATTATTTCAAGTCCCTCCTATTTCACTTCTTCACCCAGAGCAGAGCTGAGGTGTTCACTAGGTATAGCAATCTATGCAAAAGTGTCTACCAGAGATTCTGGCAACATTTTTCTCAGATATATCTGTAGTCACCCAGGAAGACCAGACAACAGTTTATGTTCACAATCACTGTCCATAAAAGTAGATGAATCAGTAACACACAGAAATCTCATCAACTTAAACTGTGGCTTTGTGGGATACTGTGAAATCCTCTGGGAAATTGCTTGCTACCACAGCAAAAAGCTGTTGAGATCTAGGGCTAGAGTCCTTTGACAGCTTTCTTTATCAAAGTTTTCCTTGATTTGAACAAATCCCCAGGTAATGATGCTACAGTTCCTCGGGTATGAACTGAATCTTGGGTATGAATATGAACTTCCATCAGCAGACAGGCAGCTCAAATACTTTTGGAACCCTAAAGCTGGGATATCAAACCTAATTGCAAATGGGGGCCTTCTGTGAACATGGCTAAACAAAGCAGCTACAAAAGCAGTGTCAGATCATCAGAAATAAGCAAAACATCTCAAGGGAAAAGAAAAAAAAAAAAAAGAAATGTTGTCCTCATTAGTAAGTGCAGCTCTGGTGATACGAAGAGGCTTGTGTTGACTTATTTTTAATATGGATTTGGCCTTGCAGTATATGAGCTTGGATGCTAAAAAAAGCATCAGGTTTCTCCACAGAGTGCATAATTTTTGCAAGTTTTATACTTATTTCAAGCTGATGATCTCCTGATTATACTGTGTCCTCTTGCTGCAGAAGTTGTTTATCTCTGCAGAAAAAAAAAAAAAAAAAGAAAAAGACTGGAAATGTAGAAATTGTAGTGCTGATGGGAAAGATGCACCAGCATGCAGGTTTATTCTTATGTGATACATAATTGCTCAGAAACTATTTTTAAAACCAGGCTGAAAGAAACCACAAGGACAACAGGGAAGCTGTCTTTGACAGACCTGCTTGGGTTGTGTGCAAGGACCACTCTGCAGCTGCTGGGGCAGGAGGAGAGGGGAGGAGATCATCACCTGCCCAGTCCATTCAGCTCGCGTTAGTGACCAAACCACCCTGCCTGCCATGTCTGCTGCTTCCTCACTGTAGCGTATAACAGGCTCACAGATAAATTCTGGCTGAGGAAAAGCTTCTGGATGCTCTGTAGACCCATCTCATTGCTTCTTACTGCAGCTTGCTGACACTATAGGCATTTAAAAGCCTCCATGATGCCAGACATTGCCTCCACTTATAAACCTTCCATTGCTAATGTTCTTAGACCATCATAACTACAGTAACATTATTCCACTATATCACTTGTGTTTGCAGCACTCTGTGCCAACAGTTGCTTCTGCTGCTGGCAGTTGAAACCAGGAGATTTAGACTAATGGCCTTTTAAAAACCAGACAGAGAAATGTCCCTGTGCCTGTCTTTATTCTGGGCTTTCCCTGCACTCTGTATCGTGATCCTGTCCCACTGCTGCACTGAACTGACAGTGACTGCCAGAAGTGAAGACAGTAAGTCTGGGGGACGAGCCTGCCTCGTATACTGACTCCTGATAGATTGTCCTCCAGAGAGGAAAGTGCACAAGGCCACTTGCTTGTGCTGGTCCCCTCTGCCAGATGAGCTGGTGTCACCGTCACCGCTTTATTAGCCGTCTGTGTTTGTGGAGCACAAGGCCACGGGTTCTGCCAAGGATTCTGCATGTGCACAGCTGGGCAATGCACACATTATGTTATCCTTCAACTGATGTCCCTTGGACCCAGATTTCTTTGTTTATCCTCTACTGTGCCCAGCTCTCAGAGAAGAAAAGCACGCTCTTGCTTTTATGCTTAAAAAACACTTTTCAGCTTTTCATCTGAATGAAGCATCCGTTACATTGTGTTCCCCATTTCCTACAAAAACAGCTGATGTGCAACTCCAGGTATGCAGGATTCAAAGGCATCCACTTTATTTCTCACGCTCTGGAGATTGCAGCAGAGATGAAAGAGTGAGAGGTCTGGCAGCTCCTCCTTCAGTGAGAATTGATAATGCCTGAGTGAGATTATTTCTTTGTCCTGTATTTTGTGAGCATCTGACATGACAGTCAAATGTCCTTCCTGCAGCCACTTTAGCACTCATCAGAATAAAATATGTTCCCTCACCCAGTGACCGTTGCAGCTGTACATTCAGGTCTGTGTATGCAGGGTGAGAGTGAAAAGCTTCATCACCTTCAACTCCAAGAGCCACCCACCACGGTAACAGAGAGCCAAACCTCATTTTCCCGAGACTCTTCTAGAAAGTTCTGGTGAGAAAGGAAAGAGTTTGCCTAACGTTGTTGGTATGATGCTTCCTGAGAAAAGATTTTGGTCTGCATTATTGTTTGCCTTGGTTTTGCTTTAAGACCAGCCTGGTACCTGAAATCCTTTTAAGCAATCCTAGATCTACTTTAGGGCACGTGAGAAGCAGGCAGAGCGCGCTGCTGCTGCTGTGCCAGCCTTTCCTCTTCACACAGAGAAGCAAAAATGCAGCTTAGGCAGAGATCCGCAGTTCTTGAGCTGCCGTGTGTTACAAAGGACAGCACCTTTGCCAGGGACCTGAGACCCCCAGCAGAAGCTTGTTTCCCGGGCCATGTTGGTAACCATGCTGGTTCCGCGGATGTGGAACGAATAACATGTCCTGTTTCACAACTGTAAATTATATTAAAATATTACTAACCTTTAAAAGAAGTAAAGGTGCCATCAGAAGTCTTACCTTTCCAACATATGTGCAGGTCTCCTATGTTCAGTCAGCCATGATAAACTATCCCCTTGGAGTTCATCTGGCAGCAAGCAAGCTGAACAAATACGTTTTACATAAGGCACAAAACCTCTGATGTCACTAAAAAGCTGAATTACTACTTTTATCCCTGACGGTTGAATGTTATTTAAAACTTCAAGTTATTGAGTTTTAGACACTTTGCAATACAAGTTCTTCACTTATTCACTCTGTAAATTTTCAATTACGAGTATCGGAACATGTTCAAGGATACTATGGAAACAGACTGATTCAATTTAAAGAGCGAGCAACTAATCCTCATAGACCTGTGCTTCTATAATTATGTGCTTATAGTTTTGGAAAATCACAAGTAAACCTAGGGAAAAATGTTTGGTTAACGTGAATTACTCTAATTCATCATTGGTATTAGGACAGTCCCTAGAAACTCTGAACAATAGTGATAAGTTACTGTACAATGCCGTGTCCTACAGAAACTAACAGGAGAATGCCCATCCAAAGTAACTTGTCTACATAGCCAAGACTCAAAGAAAGATGGATGAAAAAGTATTATCTTATCCACTTTCAAATATGCTGCTGAGACAGAGAAATGAAGTGACTTGACCAGAGCTGTTAGGAAAGTCAGGAAAAAATAGCAACAGAGCTGAAGGAGCCTCCTCAGAAACTTTCTGCTAGAACTGCTTTGTACTGAGAAACTGGGTTTTCTAGGCATGTATTTTTTTCCTCATAACATAATATCTCCTTTCCACATTTGTTTGTTTGTGGTTTTTTTACAAATTAAAAATTGAAAAAGCTGGCTTTATTCTTTTTCAGATAATATATTGTATTTTTCAGACACCCTTCTTGAAAAATTTCCAGAAAAAAATGTGAAAGCTTACTTTATGTCATAAATATGCTTTACTAAAAGTTCTTATTCTTCACTTAGGTCTGGTGTTGAGGCCCTACCATTTCAGTAATCACCAGGCCACCTGTGTGCTCCCTGAAAAGTTGCCACAACTGCTTCAACCATCTATCCAAAAGCAGGGATGGTTCAAACTCACTTTGTGCCCCATGTAATCCAGGAAAGGACAGTGAATACTTGTGGAGGTGCTTTTGTGCAGTCTAGGAGAAATACCATGCCTGGAAGGTTGTATTTCTATTTGTTTTTTAATCTAGGTTGAACATATGATTGTGGAATATGTAATCTACTAAGGGAGAGGAAAAAAACCACCTTTATCTTATAATTAGCAACAAATGACTGTAGTGGCCTGGGGGAAAATCCCACTGTGCCAAGCTTTTGTGCCAGGAGAGTTTCTGGCACAGGGACAGTTCCCTGAGAGAAGACAATGTGAATTTTTGTGTATCTCCTAGGCCAGATTTTCTCCTCATAAAAGTTATAATACCTGGAAGACTGCAGTAACCCAGTTCCTTGGCATGCAGATGAGCTGTTCTGGAGAGAGCAGAGAAGTGATGTTACAGCAGAGCTGCGCACCTCCTAAGGCTCTGGACCACCGAAGCCGGGGTGATGAACAGCGAGGCTGGCTTTGCGCTGCTCAGCGTTTGACCCATTGCTGAGGGGGTTTCTGGAGAAGATGGCTTTATAGCCTCTTTGCACAAGAGAGATGACACAACAGGGGCTGTAATACAACTGAGAACTGGGCCAACAGTGTCCTGGAGCACTTTAAGACAGAAACTGTCTGGGTTTATGCTTATATACAGCTGTTTCTTGTAGCTCTGGGAGTTATAAAATGTACTCTGCTTTTGCTGTCAAAGACCCTAATTTAAAACCATATTCTTTAGGTACTGCACAGGCTGTAAAAGGAAAAGCAAAAAAAAAGCAAAGCAAAAAAAAACCACAAACAACCCAACAGGCTAGCAGAAAGTAGTTTGTGTCCATTTGCTGCTTCCATCGAGTTAATAACTCATTCTTGTAGTTCAAAGTGACGCAGCATCTCAGAGATCATAGCAAATAAGCATTTCAATGCCTAGTTGCAAGATAGAGGGTCACAGCTTGTCGTGCAATCTTTCAACTTTAATAGGGCATAGAAGAAAACTTTGAATTTGTAGGGTTTTCCTGCATTCTTGAAAAGACATGGGTTATGCCCCTATTTAAAACTAATGTGAAAAAGAAGAGGGGGGTTGTGAGCAGTATTTTGCATGCAGGCATAAAATGGTCATGAAGTATTCTCATTCTTTTAATCAACTTATGTTTTATGCAAAAATACAACCTGCCTTTGGGCTAGTCATCTAGGAACTTGCAAAAACTGGTGGTGTAGTGAAATGTTAACACAAAAAGAGTCAGGAGGGCAAACCCACCAGTTTACATATTTACAATTTCATATTGCTAACACACCTGAGGGTCAGTTCTCCACCAGAAAAGGATGAGGGTTTAAGCAAAATGGAGGCTTTTGCCTCAATACTGCCTAAACCTATGCATATTCTGACAGGAATGAGCAGTTCCTTTTTCTTCCAGCTTCCTTAGTGCTGTCACCTATGAGATTAGCACCCCTCTGTAAGTTGAAATATTTGGGCTCTCCAGGAGAAGCCAGTCTCTCACTGTGTCCTTCCTCGGCATCTGCTCTTGGTCTTTTTGCACTGACAGGTCCTCAAAGGTGTGGAAGTGGTGTTTTTTGACTACCTCACTGGTTTGAGATGAGCTTCTTGGCTTTCATGCATTTCAAGGTAGTGTAGTAGAGAATTTGCTTTATTTTATACCTCTCAGCAGAATTAGGTAGCCTTCCTCCAGATTTTTGGCTCTTTCCTGAGGTCGATGGGACAAATCCAGAATATCTTTCAACAGCATGCAAAGTTTCATAAACAAAATTGAATGCTGGAGGGGAAAAAGGTTCTTAGTAAGACTGCTGAGTTTCTCAATGCTGGGAAATATTGCAGTATTTCTGTTAATGTCTATTTAACATGCAATGACCAATGGCAACAGCAATTTGGACCAAAGAAGATGCTGATAGAGATTAAAATAGTTCCTATACCATGTTGGGTCTTGTAAGAAACATTGTTAAGGTCATGGGGCTTTGAATAACCTGGTCTAATGGAAGGTGTCCCTACCCATGGCAGGGGGATTGGAACTAGATGACCTTTAAGATCCCTTCCAAACAAAACCATTCTATGATCCTGAGCTTAGAAATAGAAATCAAAGCTACATTTGCTGTCTCTGTTATTCTGTCAAGCTACAAGCAAACAAAAGCACCAGTAACAACTTTATTACTTTAAATGTGAAGGGACAGGAGACCGAATTTTGGTAGTTTAACATACGATATCCAAGTCAGCTTTAAATATCTTAGAAGCTGCTGTAACTTAGGTGTTTATGTTTTCAATGCTTATCTCAATTAACACAGTGATTGGCTGTAGAAAGCACTGCAGCTGGCACAGCTTTGAGGAACATATGTTAAGAAAACATCAGTTTGCCTGGAAGCTGATTTTAATGGGGTAGTTTTGTGGCTGATAGCAAAATGGGGATAAGATTCAGAGCTCTCTTCTTCAGGCTATTTTTTGAATTGCAAACCAAATTTCCTTTTCTTGCTTTCTGAAAGGTAGATAGAAACCTCTGATACTGAAGAGGAAAATGGAATTTAATAAGATTACTTAATGTTCTCTGTTAAAGTAAGGGAAAGGTTGTAGTGTTTTTATTCTTTGTCAGGGCTGTAAGGAAAGACTTCATAAGAGAGGGTGAGAGATGTGAGATGAAAACCAAAAAGACCAGAAAACTACATGGATAATACAGCTGCCTACAAGCAAAGAGAAGAGAACACTTATTCTCAATAAAAGTGAAAGGGTGACAAGTGATGCCTTAGATATGATAGACTGAAGCCACTTCAGTGAAATATTTGGAGAATACATTGCTGTTTATGTGGAGGTGAAAGAAATGGGAATGTCATTTATCAGTAATTTGTGTAATGGGCAGGTAATCATTGTCCACTGAAGCCTCACCCATGATCAGATACTTCATCTTTCTGAGAGAAAGTCGGTTGAATCTGTAGAGTCAGGGAAGCAGAGAAGGTGCCAGCCCTTACTAGAAGGTGTGTTTCTGACTCGGGACATTTTTCAGTCTTTATTTCTACTCTTTTTCCTCTTTTTTTTTTTTTCCCTTTTAGTTTCCAATGACATATCTGCCCTTAAAAACAGCTTCTGGTTGAGAACCACTGATCTCGGGTGTAAGCCTTGATCTTTCTGCTGGCAGAGTGTAAACCGTGAGCGCGTACCTGTTCTAAACCAAAACCTGCTTAGTCCTTCCACGGTAGGTTTAACGTTGTTGCAGGGCTGCTGTTGGATAGGATGGCTAGGATAGTCAGGATAGCTGCCCCTCTGTCTTCAGCAGCGTGCTCCATTCTGCAGTTGCAAAACCTCTTGTTTTAAAGGTACAAAAGCTACTCCATCAATTACTAGTTGTCACCAAGTAAAGTCATTCTGCTACAACGTGTGCCAGAACTGGAGATCCAACTAGTTGCTATAACAAATACTATCTTCTAGTTTTTAATTCCAGAGCCCTGAGTTTAAGGGGTTTTTTAGCCATATATTAAGCCCTCTTTCAGCTTGGAGAACGATGCAAAACGTACTTGCCTGAAAAAAAGTGATTCAATGATGTAAATTTTTTTTGCACATGTTAGGCACTTGGAGAATACTATTCTGTATAGAAAATAAGCAGAATGTATGTAAGAGACCTGCTTTGCAGTCACTTATGCAGTGTAAGAAGTGTAAGAGAGGGAATTCTGTGTTCCTGTGCCTCATTTAGTTTCCAGAAGGATCCTGGGTTTTTGGGAAGTATTTGCTGATCCTACTGGCAGTGCAAACAGAAATAGACAGTGACT
The DNA here is from genome assembly GCA_013400555.1 of Jacana jacana. Classification (NCBI taxonomy): domain Eukaryota; kingdom Metazoa; phylum Chordata; class Aves; order Charadriiformes; family Jacanidae; genus Jacana; species Jacana jacana. The sequence continues at coordinate 124,058 of VZTM01001751.1, read as the reverse complement.
GATTCAATTAAATGATAAAAATCTATTACCACCATGCCAAAAATTCTACTTGAGGTAAATAGCACACTGAGAAAGTAGCATATGGATAGCTGTCGTTTCCATCTTTGACAGGCGCCCCTGGATTCTCTCTGGGGGTGATGTAAGGCAGTACTAAGGGGTGGGAATGGGATGGTTTCTTCTTAAGCACCAGAAGTGCCAACATTTCAAAAGCCAGAAGTGTGATTTCTGCACAATTTCTCAGCTTGTATCAAAGGCTCTAAAATAATTTCCATTCTGTATAGCTTCCTTTGAAGACTGGTTTGTGTGAAACTGACCCTTATAGGGACAATGAGTTGAGGGACTTTACTAACATGGGGCTGGAAAGACACTTTCCTTCTTCCTGCATAGTGTGGAATCCACAGGCATGGGCCCATAGGCTGTTCTCTATTATACTTCAGATTCAGTAACAAATTTTTCTCTTCAGGCAGGGGAAAGAAAAATATTCCTGACAAATCTGGGATAAGCCTAAAATTGTAGTTAGGCAAAGTAAAACACTGCAAATATAGAGGACCAAACTTCAGACAAGCAAGAAAAAAGGGGGATTGCCAAAGCTTACGAGTCTGAATGAAATAGCCCTTGTGAATTTATAAGATATGAGGTGCTGGGCGGAGGCTGAGCAGCTCCGTTGCTACTGTGAGGCTGCTATTGCCCATTTACCATGGTAATCACATAGACACACACACACAAATGGACAAGCAGCAGAATTCTCAGCATCTCATAGAGATTGTCAATTAGATGAACGTACTTAAAGATTTAATGGAAGCTGGCACTTGTCACTTTCTGCCTGTAATCTAATATTATCTCTTTAAAATATTTTCGTGGAAGGTCAGTGTTGCAGTTAATTTTAGCCGTTTATTTTAACTTCTCCTTCTGAATAAATTTATCAGTGCACATTTTTTTCTTTAAGAAATAGAGTAACTTGTCCTCTGAAGAAGAGAAAAAAGTATAATTAACGCAGTAAAATTATATTAATGGGAAAAGTGTATGTTGACAAAAGACTGCGGAGATTTGGGCATGCATTAATCAACAGGACTTGATTAGCCTCATTCCCTTCCTTCCCACTGCTTTTAGAACTTTCTTAGTAATGTAACCTCATATTGATTTGATATGCTTATAGCATATATATCTATATATGTATGTATACAGCTAGCCCAGAAACCTAGAGTATCTGTTGGAATTAACTTTCCAAAGGTAGCAGTTTAAGGGTGCTTGTGGGTTTTATTTTAGCTGCAAAGTGGTTAAGAAAGGTTGAACTGCAAAGAAATTACTAAGTAGAGTAAATCAGTGGGAGATTTTTGCACCAGCTGAAGGGAAATTTGACCCCTTGGGAGAGTTCAGGAGACCCAGAGAGATATCTTTTTATTCAGGCTGTTTGTGGAGAAACAGCAGTGATCAGCCCCAGCTGTCGCTCTCACTAAAGGCAATTACAGGTGTACATCCCCACACTTGACATCTCATTTTGGAAGCCTGGAAAGCTGGGATAGCATTTAGTTCATTATCCCCCAGTGGCGCTGTATGTATCGTTTTTTAAGTTCTAATGAAAGTTAACCATAAAGCCGTAATACAGGCTGAACCTCGCCACCCCAAGGAAACTGGAATTGGTTTTGACAGTTCTCATAGCCTCTATGTTTTAATATACTGGGATAAACAGGACTGCACCTTATATGAGCATTAAGGGGGTAAGAAGAAGTTAGAACCTATGTGAGGCAGTATATAAGATAACATGGCTTTCTAAGTTTATTACAGTCATTCCTGAAGAAACCTGCTGGAACTGGTGTCTTGTGCTAGACATGGTATAGAAAGAACATCACGAAGGAGGGATGTCTTGATGAGAAGTGATCCCCCGGTTTAAGTCATATTGGCAAGACAGAGGAGACAAAAGGAGAATTCCCTTGGTGCATGCTATTCATTTTTACCTTTTTCCACCCTTTATTAAAGCTCCTCTTTGCTGTCACACTGTTTTCCCCCAAAGAATAACACAAATCTGACATACTCAAACACTTACTTATTCTATTCCTGAAAATGGTGTGATATAATTATTCACATTTTCCAGAAAAAGTCTGACAGGTGTTCTTTTTTCTTCTTTTGTTTTATCTCCCCATCCATGCTTTTTATTTCCTCTGCAACTCAGAAAACTCAAATAAAGTTGTAATCTTAGAAAACCTTTGTAGAAAGCTCACCCATTCCCAGAAGAATACCTGGAAAAAGGGAGATTTAGGAAGAGAAGTAGACATGTAGGCTAAAAGTTAGAATAAAGAAACTTAAATACATTTGGGACCTTCTTAAAACTTCTCTCAAACAGAAACTTTTCAGTAGCTTGCAAAAATACTTCGGGTCAGTTTGGTAAGGATTTTAAAGCTTCTTTTCTGGTTCTGGTGATACAAAGATACAGCAGAACTGTCTTCCAATTCTGACAGGTGGAATTTCTACCTAAAATTAAGGGGAGAAGATAAAAAAAGTTCCATAGAAGCCATTCTGTGTTCAAGACTCCCAATATACTTAGGTGGAGCTAAGAGGTTTTCCAGTGGCTTCACTGTAAAGCATGACAGTGAAGTTTTCTGAGCCTTTTGCTACTGGTTCAATGCTTCTTCGAAGCAACCCTTGATTAGGGTTGCAGTCTTAAATAGGGTCTTAAAAGATGCTTCTTTTTGAAAGAGCTTTAGATCACATTTGAAACTCTAACATATGGTTTTATGTGGACATGTATCAATAGCTGGGAACAAAGCATGGCTGTATGAAAAGCTGGATGTGGTGTTATGAATGAAGCCGCGTTGAGAACTCAGTGTTCAGTGTCATTTCACTGATGTTGGAGCAAGTAATTTGGAATGAAACCTTTAAATGACAGACTTATCCCAAGAATGCCGAGTTTTGTTACCTGCCCTATGATGTGCTAAAACCCTAGCACACATGGAATTTCTTTTTTTCATTAGAAACAGTAAAAGCTGGGGCAAACTGGATACCAAACATTCATCTATACCCAAACTGTTCAAACTTCCTGCTTTCACTGACAATTTCCATAATGCAAATTCGATTTACAAATACAGGAATACAATAAAAGGTGAGGAGGAAAGAAATACAACAGAACGTTCTTTATATGCTGGGGAGTTCCTGCTCTGGCTGCAGTCTGTGCTCATGCAGATTTTGGTAAAATGCTTTTTCACATGAAAGTGAACCTGTCAGCACACTTGCAGTCTCTCATGCCAGCCTGCTCTACACCTCTGGGACTGCACTGTGACTGAGGCTCTGCCTCACATGCGGTGCATTGATAGTACAGGAACCAGGAGGTATTGCTGCTTCTCTATATTACTCTGAACTACAGAGGTTTTTTGCTCATAGGTTGTTGTTTTTCCACTGGAATCTTTTCTGAGCCTTTTGCTACTGGTTCAATGCTTCTTCGAAGCAACCCTTGATTAGGGTTGCAGTCTTAAATAGGGTCTTAAAAGATGCTTCTTTTTGAAAGAGCCTTAGAACACGTTTGCTTTACATCTGTGTCACCTTCCTGCTTTTGAACACTGCCCTGGTTTTACTGTTCCTTGCATAACGTTTTCTGTGCTTTCAGAATGTGTGTGACATTTCTGTATGAAATGGTCCTAATTCAGCAATGAAGATCAGATATTAAGATTGGGGGTTTGACAATCAAATATGGGTGAAGGCATCTCTGAAATTGCACCACGAGGGTTTGAGATGTTGTAACCTGTTTTGGAATGCAGCATCTTCTGTGGCAAGAAGTGGAAGTGTGATCAGGACAAAGTCATCAAGGCTTTCTGTGTCAACTATTCAGTCTGAGCAATGGCAAACATGTTAATAGCTCTAATTTAATCTCACACAGTTCAAATTGCCTCCAAAATTAGTAGTTAATGGTCATATGCGTTAAATAAATTCTCTGTATTGTGATGAACTTTTTATCCAACAGAAATGCTAAATTGCAGAAATTGTGGGAAATTAGAGTATGATAACAGAGCTGAGACTCAGGAAACATATCCTTCAATTAGTTTATTCATGCATGTACTGCTTTTCTACTAATATGCTATTGATTGAAAAATATTTTTTCCCTGGAGGTTATTCTACACCTCAGTGAAGTTGCTCATGAGTCATAGATTAAACCCTTAAAGAATGAAAGAGCAGCAGAGTTCATACCACTGCTGATGTATAGATCAGTCACTAGGAATGCAGGTTTGTCTATGTCAATAACATCACTTTAAGTAATTTGAAAATTGCATGTTATCCCCGTGGGCATAGGTGAGACAAACTGTATCTTTTTTTTTATTATTATTTTATTTCATTTTTAATGTCTAAAGACCTTGAAAGAGATTGCACAGAAATGGATGTAACATCCTCCTGGAAATTCAGCAACACTGTCTCCTGGTCAGCTGTCTCTGCTCTTCTGTCAGCAAAGGTTTTTAGTGCAGACAGTAAAACGATGCTGCTGAATACTGTATACTGGGCTTTTCTCAGTTTATGTTATGTGTGTTCTGTTTGCACAGAACTCGGGTATGAAAATCAGAAAATCACAACAGAAACCCAGCATGGGCTGTCTAGGACCACAAAGGGCAGGTAAATCCTAAGTACAAAGTGGTTTCAGCCCAGAGCAGTTCAGCACTGAATGGCACACAAAGTCTTGAAATTACAGGTTCTTAGATCTTCATGCCTTTTTGGTGCTTAGCATTGAATGTCCCATCTTAGTTTTTTTCTCCAGATCATGCTTCTAGTGTTCACATGGGCTGCACCTCAGCTCTCAGCTACCTCTTCTGCTAGTGCCTCTTTCTCAGTCTGTCCTCTGCAGTAACCACTGCTCTCATCCCCTTCCTCCACCTTTGCCTTTGTACTGAGCAGAGGCTTTGATCTGTGTGGTGGGTGGAACTAATTCACTGTCTCCCTGAGGAATCCAATTCCCTCACAAGGAAAGATGTAACCCTTTAACAGCATATTTTCTCCACATAAGGAAGAAAGATGTGTGTTATTCCTACACGTGCAGAAGTGACTCCAGCCTCCCATGAGTCTGATTTTCTATTAGAACTTCACCAGACATGTGAGGAACGGCAGTTTTCCAGACACTTAAGAGATTTTGTTTTCCTGTGTGTAGATCTTACTGTGCTAAATGCTGGTGTCTGACAAAGTTCACACAGCAGCTGTCTGAACATCCTTAAAATTTTATCTACATCTGAGAACCTGATCGTATCGATTTTTGGGTTTTGTCCCTAGAACTTGTCAGACGGTCCGGATATATCTCCTAAATTAAGACACTTCAGACTCTAGTGTTCAGAGAGTTGTGCATGACAGGCAGCAATCAGTGCCCAGTGATACGGTCCTGGCTGGCCAGCAGGTGGTAACCAGCAACTGCTCTTCCCACGGGGGACATTGCTATCTTGAAGGGATATAATTTGAAACATTGATATGCAGTGGGAAGGAGGAGCACCAAAAGCAGTAATGCCAAACAGAAGAGCTAGAAATAACCAGCAGTAAATTAGATCTGATTTTGTAGGATGATATATTGGGGAAAAAAGCCCAGCAGGATTTTATGCTTCAAATGTAGGCTTCTCAACACACAGCTGTGACACACTTATTCCTCTTTCTTTAGCTCCAGGGGTGACAGTACCTAGAATAATTCATTGTGTTTTGACACTGGAATATACATACACCCCCAAAGGGAAAAAAAAAAAACAACCCTAAAGATATCAGACAGGAAGAAGTGTATTGCTAAGGCAGTGCAAATAAAAGGCTAATGGAAGTCCACGTGTTTGTAGTAGAATTACATGTAGACAGAATAAGGCTAGGGGATGAAAACCTAAATTTATGTCAGAAAGATGTGAACACACTTACAGAGGGAGATGTATGAATGTGTAGGAAAAATGAGTAGAATAAAGTGGTTAGTAAAACTGAACGCCAGGCAAGATCTTCTGAAATTTAGAAGTTCCCCAGTGGAATTATTAGAAGTCTTCAGCATGTAAGTGTAAAGAAATACAGGCTGGACAAGCTACCAGAAGCACAGGCAAAGAGGGAGCAAGGGTATGCTGTCCGTTTCCTCTGTTTGCCTTTGCCTGGAAAAATAATAAACTGTAGTGATTCATTGGTTTTCTAACATGTTCTGAGAGTGTTATGTTCCGAAGCAGTATGGCAGCTGTCTCTGCCTATGTTCCCACTATAAAGCTTTAAGACCTCCTTCTCTGTCCCCAGCTACACTCTTTGATTATTTTATTGTTTGACTTTTCTGCACCATTTTTCTCCTTTCACTTCTCTTTTTGTCTTCTTCCCCCTTTCTGTCCCTAAAGGCGTAGTGTTGCAGCCACTAGCAGTGCCTGTTCTAAGGCTCCCATAGTACAGTGAACTGGTTAATTCCCCTAGACATTTCCCTGTGGCAACTATCCATAAAAAATTGTTTTGCTGAGGGCAATTCATGTAATCTAATAAAGAATTGCAACGGGAAATCTTATTTAAGGTAAGGAGGTTGTGCACTTCCCATATCATAACCATGATGCAGTAACTAAATTTGACTGTCACAGACTTTCAGTTCTTCGCTGAGGTTATTTCTCCTGTCTGTCCCTTATTTGAATAGAAATTAGTTATCTTACTCTCCCATCAATGAATTGAGGTATTCTGTTAAAGATATTTGTGTGTGTCCTGAGCTGTGCTCAACAGTGATGTTCTTCTCCTAGAAGCAGGCCTCTCAAGAAAACTGTTTGGACAATACTCTCAAAGACAACTGTCTCAGAGAGAGCAGAGCAAGAGCTTACATGAGTAGCCTGAATACATCTCACAAAACTTGCAGACTAAGGAAAATGCAGTGTTAATGAATTTGCAAAGCCGGTGCATTAAGCTTACAGGCTACAGGAAAGCTCTTCTCAATTACCCTGTCTGAACATGAATTTTTACTTTTATTTTTGTTTGTATTCATTTCTCTTTGGAATATTCAGTTGTTCCCAGGGGGGTTGTCTGCAGGACGCTAGGGTCGCTATGTTCTTATTTATTACCATAACTCCAGATACCTACTGCATATCTCAGCTAACAATCTAGGCTTTTTTTTATAACTACTGAAAATAAACATTTCCAAAGTAGAGTGTAGCCTATCCTAAGCAGATAGCTTTGATATCTGCTCGTGTAGGACTGCTTTTGCTCAGGAGTAGGCATCTTATCTCAGAAACGTGCATCTGCCTCTATGGCTGTGTGCCTACCTTGAACTGCCCTCTGTAACTTAAGGCTGTTAATTTTGTTCAGCCTTAGGGTAAGAAAAAGCAGGCTATGAACTGTTTTAAAAAGCCATGTTTCTGTGACATGTCTTGAGCCACGTGATGAGTGTGAACATGATGGCATGTTGAACTTAATGCGTGTCAGTGCACATCAGGGGCTTTGTGAAGCTTGGTTGGTGCAGGTAAACAATCGTGGCTTTGGATAGTTGGATCTTTTCAGTTTGTTTTTGGCAAAAATTAACCGTGGGAAAGGTGAAATCCTATGGGTATAAATGCCAAAGTGTTTATTGCTATATGAATTTATCTTCTATATAATCCAATATATATAGAGAAAGAGCATAGGTATTTTTCTTCAGTTGGGTAAGGGGAGCAAAAATGAAAAACAGTTTCATTCTTCTGGCCAGAGAATAATCTTAAACAAATACAACATCATAGAAAATATAATTGTCCCTCTTCACAGGTCTTTACAGGGGCTCAGACTAGGAAGTCAAGAATGAAGGATTCTACCCCAATCTGTAGTTAAAATATATCACAGCAGGCACAGTTTTCCTTGCTTACAAACTGAGCTTTTGAAGTGAGGCAATTTCTAGGAACTCTCTGGCTTTCCTTGTTTGTTTTTATTTAAACCCACCCCACTCTCACCCTGCCCCATATATATTCTTTACGATTTTTGCAATTTTAAAGGAAGGCTTGAAAATGTAAACCAGGCACAATGAAAACCAGCTGCCTGAGCCTGCAGATGAATGAAATGCAGCTTTGAGAGGTGCAGCAGGTTTCCCAGGCAAGACAGCTAATAATTAGCTTTTCCAATGCTCTGTTAGTGCAACTTAAAAAAAGAGGTACCATCTGTGACATGAAATTGTAAGACAAACACAGGTGGGAAGAATGGAACAGGTCAGTAATGCCATGAACTCCTCTTTGGACCTGAGCATCCAACATTTTACTCTCTGCTTACAGGTTGGTTATTGCTGCTCCTTGCCATGGAGAGGGCAAGACTGGAAGGCAGTTCAGGGTTGGCAACTGAGCCCAGCTGTGCTTTAGTGTACTGGATTGTCAGGGTTCTGCTTTCTCCCCGTTGGTGGCTGGAGGTAGCAGTTCACAACCTTGCTAGAGCTGTGAATTATGTTGTTCATTTTAGAAGGGCAGAAGTTGTATGAACATCCCTGTTTCAAAGGGAAATACGGTAAAGCTGTCCATTAGGGCAAACGGTGGGGGTGGAGGAGGAATACCTCTTTCATCCAGTTCAAATTTCTGGTACTTTTGAGCAAAATGAGTTTGAAAAACTTCATTGAACAGAAGTACAAATGTAATGGGAACAGCCTCCCTGACAGCCTCCTCCTTGTCCATGCCTCACCTGGGTTGGCTGCTGTAGAGGCTACTTAGGATGGATTCAGACTTCTTTATTGTTGTGTATGACCCTACTGCCTTAAAGATTTTCCCCGAAATCAGCCAATTTGTTGACCTTAGCATACTCTGCTAGATTGTTATTGAGCCAGCAGCTGCATGACCAGTGTGAAGATGTAAGAATTATTTGAACTGAGTACATTTTTTCAGTAGATAATGGATTTGATTAATGTAGCCTCTTCATCTTTGAATTGAATGCGGTGTCCTTCTGCAGATCACTGTCTGATTGAGTTAGATTCCTACATTAGTGCCTGTCATACAGCACACATACAGATCATTTTCTCATTATTAAAATTTACTTGGCAATTTTATTAACTTTTTTTTTCATTTCCTTTGGCCTCATTATACAGAAGTCATTGACTACACATAGCTTGTACAACCAGAATTTCTACTGAAGCTTTTTCAGAGAATTGATAAACTACAACAACAAAAAAAGAATCTCATAACATGTTTTCTTTTTAATCCTGTCCACAGGTGTCTTCCAAAATACCTGGAGCCGTATTGCAGCTATATGTTAGGTATTTTATACACACATCTAGTTGTTTTTGATTCATTAGATATTGATTCCTTTAATGACCTCTTGGCCAAGAATTTAACAGGAAGTTTAGTAAAAGCATCCTTTTTAGATTGAACCATCATCAGTGTCAAGTACACCATGGTTTTCATTGTCCTAAAATAGTTGTAATCACCAAACAACCTAAGAATATCAAGTCTAACAATACTCCAATACATCTTCATCAGGGTGTTGCTATGTTTGTCCAAGCTGATGGATATTTAGAAAAGAATAAAGAAGTAACCACAATGGTGATAGTGGGTATTATGTAACTGCTCACACACATAATTCTGCTCTCAAAAGCAAACCTCTGTGGTTTTTTGTCATGCTTGGTAATTCATTTACAACTAACTTTCTGAAAATACTTCCACCAACAGTTTTGGAATTAATTCTCTACCGGTAATCATGCAGGTAGCATTTATTTTCTGCGCTGTTTCCTGGAGAGACAGTGTAGATGGAGTGCAAGCATAGCTGAAGTAAGATTATGCTTACATGTGAAGAAGTATTACTCAAAAACTGGTCACCTGGCACAGTGAGCCTGGCAGTAACTGCTCAGTTCTATCCACTAGAACAAGCTTTTGATTGTTGTGGGGTTGGTTATCAAACACACATTTATAGTCTTCTGCATCTTTGCAGGTACTTTTCAATTTATAAAGTTTCCTGGAGGTTTTGTGACCTGGATTTCTTCATTTTTGGTTAGCTATGTGACAACAGCAATTTCACCCCTAGGGTTTACCAAACATTAAGATACTGTTTCCAGATGTGTGACATGCTGCTTCTGCTGCCTCTTCATTCCACTAGGATTTTCAATTAGCATAGAAACACCAATCCCCTGAGATGAATCCTTTTTTCTGCCAAGAAAGACAGAAACCCCATCCAACTTGGACTTAGATGTACATAATGAAGCTAAAGTACATGAATACAATGCTGAAGGCTTTCAAGGTTTTCCAAAATGATCACTACGTTGGGGGATTTTTTTAATTATTATTATTATTATTTTTTAATTTTTGCCTGCTGCTTACATTCCACTGTCTTGGCTCATTGTATTGCTGATTCCAAACCAGACACTGTCTTAGCACAGGATAGGAAATTTTGATCGAATGGACATCTATGAGGTGTTGAAATATTTGTCAAACTTCTCTATCTACCAGCTTGAATGACCTTTTTGGAATTCCCTGACCTGTGCAGCAGTAAACACAGTGCATCTGCCCCAAACATATGTTTTCTAGGCAGAGGCAAACAGACTCATCATTAGGATGATCTTCTCACTGCTCAGATATTTCATTTATTACAAATATTTCAATGCACTGAATTAGAACAACAATCTGTTTTCAGCTTCCAAATCTCAAAATATTCTTTTGCTTCTGGTTTATATTACTGAAGAATGTAGACTTGTTCCTAAAAGGGAGCCCACATCATTAAAGTTCTCCATCTGTGCAAGCTTGGGGACATAAATGACTTGGGATAATACTCAACTGGTTTCCTTGATGGGTCATTGTTTTTAATGGTCTGTTTCAGCTTGACTCAGGAATCTCATTACAAGGCAAATGAGAGCAATTTGATGGTCAAAATCAAACTCTCTTTAAATACTAAAGCTTGTCAGATTATAAATTCTTTTACAACAGCGTATAATATTAAAGCCTTACACTTAATGATATGTAGGCAAATATAAAACCCCACCATATAAACATTATCAATTTTTGAAAAATACTCATGTGTCATAGAAAGTACCCACTTCCTAGGAAATACAGGGTACATAACCAATCCTTAAAAAAGCTTTGCTAAAACTTTTCTGTAGTATTCTATAGATTCAGAACCAGAGGCTACACACATTAAGGGCACTGTTGCTGTCTATTGTGGGGAGCTCTGCCTGACTGTAGGGACCAAGCAGAACAACAAGAAAGCACCCAAAATCATCATTTGGGCACAAACCACTGCAGGAAACTGTCAATGAAACCAGAGAAAAGAAACAGCCTCCCCAAAGAGTAGTTCAGAGCCTGTGCTCTGAATTTAGTCTCCTCCAGGGCACATTTCCAAGCAGCTCTGTCTCTCCCTGGGCAGCAGTTAGCTTCCTGGCACCACCTCTGACCCACGCAGAACATCCCTCTATAACCAAAACAGCCCCCTCTTGCCTACGATTTGCTTCTCTGCTTTCCTTTTGGCCAAGGTCAAATACAGTAATTTGATGAGCGTAGGATATGCTGCTGGCTTTCTTCTGACACAGCTGATGGCAACCATATAACTATATGGCCTCTGACTTCGATCAATCTGGCAATTGTTATAATCCCATGCTTTTTAAGCCCACTGCAAACAAGGAGTTTACAAAGACCTCCATCTTTCCAATAAACTTTCTGCCCCCAGGCTGATAAAAATGCTGACAGTTTCCCAACACATGCAGTTTTCTGTGTTCTTTTTTTAAGACTTTGAAAGCGCTCACATTTTAGTGGGAGTGCTCCGTTTTATGTTTACTTTTTTGTCTTTTCTTTTGGTTGAAAGGATTAATAGCTATAGGGCAGATATCTTCAATATTCTGTGATTAAAAATGTGACCTCTAGTAAACAGCCTGTGCTATTTTTCTCCTCACTTCACTCGCTCACTGCAAAGAACACACCCTGCACCCAAAGAAAAGGTTATCTTCCTGAGACACATTACCTAGTAACATAAGACAGTCCTGAGACTTCACTGTGACTCCATTTATGCTACAGATGCCAAATGCAATTTAGTTTGTCCAGGGTCTGCAAGTGTGTCTGGTTCATGGGTATACTATTTTTTAATATTTTCAGGTCATCTGTCGCCATCATTTCAAACTGGGACTGGAAACAAAGCTGCTGGGATGCACAGAATGACATTTAAGTCTTGCATGTTCAGGGTACACCAGGTTTAGTCCTTGGGGCATTCACCATGAGGATGGTGCTTTTGTATTGAGTCCCTTCACCAGTAGAGCTCGTGGTCTGCTGGAACAGGCCAGATGGGGTGGGAAGTTTCTTTCTGAGCTATTGTAAAATCAAATCTGCACATGGAAGGCAATGCTAGTCTTAATCCTCATAACTGGGGATGGTCTTCCAAAAAGAGTCAAATCTCCACAGCACACTATTTCTTCATTTTATATGAAATAATTGCTGGCAAAGAAATCGAAGCAGAGGACAACTCCCCTGGCTGTTCCAACCACTGCTTTCTTCTCTCTGAGAGGCTGCTTTTTACAGTTATGTTTGCTCAATGTTCAGCCACAAAGTAAGTGAAAACTAAGTTTCTTCAGGTGCCTGTCTACTTTCTGGGTGTCTGGGTTAGAGCTCGATGTGTAGCTCTTCATGCCAGAAGAGCTCAGAGGAAGCTCAGAAACCCAGCTCCTACTGCCTGCAGAGCTTGAAGTTCAGAAGGGAAGTGTTTGGTGAGTTTTGTACTTGCAAAGTTGGGTAGTTCTGGGAACTCTTAGGTTGTGCTGTAATAGTCCAAGTTGGTTTTTATTTGTTTGTCAATATTACTTTTTGAATCTGCCCTTGAGTCACATTTGGGAATTTTGACAGAACCTGTATTAAACACTTGGCATTAAGTTAGCATTTTCCATGCGAGAATATTCTAGTGCTGTGCAAACATTAATTACACTTTACAGACCCTCTGAGAAAAGGCAGAACACTAACTCTGGTTTTGGAAGACATGCTGATGTTGTTGGTTGGCTGTACGCAGAAAGTAATGTAAAATCAACCTTTACATTGCCCAAATATACAACCAACATAAAGCTAAAAGTAGAAGCAGCAAGATTCCAAAGCCTGCTGCTTCAGTGCCAGAGCAGAAGAAATTAAAATCAGTTTGTGACTAGAAAGGAGTGCTTTGATGGCTGGGAATCTCACTTTACATGTGCTACCTGATGGGTCTCTTTTTGTCAGTGTTTATGACACTATTTTTTCTAATTAGCCCTGACATTTCCTTTGAGTTTTATTTTTGTTTTGTATATACATATTGGAGAAGAAAGCTCTGCCAATCCCTGGGAATCATGTTTAATTCAGAATACCTATTAGGCCTTTGATGAATAGAAAGCATATTTAAAACATAGTTAGAGAGCAGCAAATAAAATCAGGAGGCAAATGTATTGAATATAGGTAGTATGCTCAGCAGATCTGTGTCCTCATGTTCAAGAACAGCCTGAGAGAAGACATATTGCAATGGGATACTGGCCAGCATCAGGGAAAGGGGAAGCTTATAGGAATCCCTCTGAGGGAAGTGTAAGAAATCATAGGTTCATGTCCAAAACGATCCCCATAGCCATCCACCATTCAGTCCCTGGTGTGGTCCTCCCACATTTCCCTGCAAGCCTGGGCCTGAAGCAGCTCACTCCTTGCTGGTTGTCATGAGCCCCATTGCCAACCTGTCAAAGTGAGAGATTCTTTGATCTTTAGTCTCTAAACACAACAGAAGAATTGACAGATGTTATAAGACAGAAACATCTTTTCACTTACGTGTTTACTTGTTTTTACTATAGTCCCTTTTGCAACACATTATTCTCTTATTATAATTTATATGTTTCTTCTAATGATAATTGAATCCTTTTGGGTTTTCAACATCTATTCAAATGATGTGGTTAATAATTTGGAATAAGAGTCAAGCTGCTGGAAAACATCTCATTTGAGGTTAGATTCATGTTGAATTTCAAGGGGAAAAAAAAGAGCCTTATGCAATTTATTTTTTTCTTTACTTCTAAGAAAAGAGATTACAAAAGATGTTACAAAGATATACAAAGATATTACAAAGGTAACGTTCTGTTGTTTTGCTCAGCTAATTGGAGATGGGATAATGCACTGGACCAATTAAAATCAGTTAACACTGAATCATGAATCAGCTCCTTCAGGAGGTCCAGGCACCAGTGTAGCACAGCAGGTGGTCAATCAGATGCACGTACACAGATGACATAAAGTGTATTGGTACACAGTAAACCCAGAAATTTTTTTTACTATTTTGGAAGCAGCAGAACGAGTTTATGCAGTATCAGAATATGACCGTGCAGCTTGGAGGTTTTTCCTGTGGGCTTAGATGTCCTATCAACAGCTTCTGTGAATCATCATACTACAGCCTCCACTTATACTGCTGTTCACAGGACTTGAGTTCTTGATAGTTTCTAAAGCAAGAACACTGCTTGGATTCAGTGGAGAGTTTTGAGCTTTTGTGAGTCACAGAATGGGGTTATTATGAGGCTGAGAGTGTAAACCAGGGGTTTTTACCTAATGTGGTCTCTATTATTGGAGCACAAAACTTAGCCAGAGTATTCTCAAGGAGGGGAAGGATAGCTACATGATCTACAGAACAGCAGTTTCTCCCAACTTATTGAAAGGCTAGAGATGATAATTAATGAAGAGAGCAACACTGAATTTTAATTGGACTGTAATTATAACAGGGCAATTTGTATTGTGAGACTTTCAAGATGGCTCAGCCCCTACAGTGTTTTGTTCCTCAGCTAAATCTAGCTGTAAAAATTAGAGGGAGATAAATAATTGGTTCTGAAATGTACTTATCATAAGTGGGCTGTGTGCGTGTGGTGCTATTTATCATAATTTACCTAGGGGAAGATCTGTGTCATATCTGACAGACTAGGGACTGGGCAAGTTAGGGCATTTGTTAATAAGCAGGCAGAGCTGATGCCAGAGAAGTACTGGATTTATCAGAAGGCAGGAGACACACCAGCTGGATTCAGTCCATGTTCTGAGACGCATGGAAAATATGAATATGACCCCCAAAATTCCTAAGAATACGATGGGGTAGATGCAAGGATTTCCTTCCCTGACATGTTACAAGCTCTCTCTAAAGGAAACTTCAGTCTGTGTAAACCCAGATGAGCCAAGAAAGAAAAGAAGGAACCTGATGTGGTTCTGCAGAAAGTGGTCATGGTATTTAGGCTTTAGATGTCAAGAAATGGTGAATCAAATCTCTTCACTTTATTTGGATCATTGTTTCAGTAGCATGCATGGTGGTGGATTTTTGCTTCTGCAAAAAGGTGTCTGAACTTATGAATGGGAAAATTTAAAAAACATCCACTGCAGGGCTGGCTCAACAGATAATATGCTTATTTCAGATATCTAACCCTTTGAAGATCTTGATCTCAACTCCTCTTATGAGATGTCTGGTTTTTCTTGCTTCCAACTGAGCTGGAAATGTCAGAAGGGCAGATTTTCCTGTAGTGTAGAAGAAAGATATAAAAACTGTGCTACTGCTTGCTCCTATCCTCATTTATAAAATTCCATCTACAAATGCTGCTTCACCTCAAATAAAGACAGTCTCTAGAAGAAAAATCAAAAGATGGCCAGCTGGTCACAGTAGGGGTCAGCATTAAGATTCCTGCAGGAGGAAGGTAAAAACAATTACCTGTCCTCAAGTAAAATAAAATTCCCAAGAAAAATAATAATAGCAAAGTCCATAATCCAAGTTGAATTATGAAATGGGTCAGGTCCAGAAGGCTGCTTGCAGTCAGCTCATTACCAGACCTCCCATCTCCCACAGGAGATTGCTGTTGTTTGCATAGGTTTCAACCCCGAGATTAGAAATAATGGAGGAAAGGACATACTTAAATGTGTTGAGCAGGGTTTTTAAATCCTAACATGTAAAAGCATGTTGAGGAGGTGGAATTCCAACACTAAAGACATTCTGGAGCAGGTTAGAAAAAAAAAATCTGTTAGAAATTGATCTTCCTTTGGAAAAAAAAAAAAAAGTCTAAACTAGGTAACTTGCAAAGGACCAGCCCTACTTAACTATATTTCATGCTCAATAAAAGCTTTGTCACTTAATAGGCTATATTTTAGATATAACCATTATTTTCCACCAGCAATTGATAGTTAAGGGACTTCTGAGTGAGTTTTTTTCTGGAAAATATTGTGTTGTTACCTAGGGAATTTCTCTGAAGGATTTGGGAGAAAAAAGGAAATATCTACAAGTGTCTCAAGATTAATTTAAAAAGTTGTCATTTAAAATTATTGCCTTATTAGAAATAGAAGAAACATTCAGGAAAGGCCTCCTCTCTCTTCATGCACACACATAAATTCACCACTAATTCTGCATTCACACAGAGAAGTATCCCATTAGGAATCTCTGCACATACCAGGAGGTGAAGTGTTGGGTGTATGGAAAGCAATAGAGGTGACTATTGCGATGTTATTTTGAACAGTTGCATTTTCTTGTTATTCTCATAGAATCTAATCATCTCACTGTAATGTGGAAGTCAGAGGCATCTTTTCTATGTGGGAATTGAGAATATCAGGAGTGACTGACATTTGGTGGAAAGAAAAAAGAACAGCACATGAATCTCTCAGAGCTGGAGCTTTTAACTCAAAAAATTAGAGATTTTAGGAGAGAAAAATATGTTTCTTTTGCTATGCTTGATTAGGATTTCCTTTCTTGTAAGGTGACAGAGGGGGGTTGATGTATATTGTTTTGTCTGGGAAGGGGTTCTGCCTGTTCTATATCTGCAACAACAAAATTGAAAATTATCTCAATTTACCACAGAGAACTTAATGAATTAAAACTGCATGAACATGCCATTTCCAACAAAGACTTCTGGTTGTTTGTTTTGTTCGTGATGTCATGAAGCTATCTCTATTCTGGAAACTATCAGGGCTATGCAATTTGCTTGCTGATAGAAGAATTTTCTCTCATTATGTTTCTTTTCTCTCATGTAGAAGCATTTAAATTATTGAAATTAGTAAGAATGCTTTAGTTTACTTCTTCAGATGTACCAGTTAGCAACAACTCAATTTGCAACTGCCAGTCATATTTAACCAAGCAAGGGAGCCAGCAAGCCAAGAAAACAAGACTGTGACTGCATGTGCTGAGTGGTTAAGATACACAGCTAGAAGAAACAGCTTATGAGCAGAAAAGAGATTTGCTTTACCATACCATGTTACAAGACCAGTTCTTCTTTGTAT
>VZTM01001751.1:752-105322 GCA_013400555.1 Jacana jacana | reverse complement strand
AAGACCAGTTCTTCTTTGTATTCTTGTTGCAACTGGTATTCTTACAACTTCTATAGGATTTAAACAGGCATTGACGCTCCGTTATCTACACCGCTTTTCAATCAAAAGACAAAGTTTAATTAGACTGCAAGCAGCAGCAGCATGTATTCCACAGTGCTCCACAGCAGGTGACACAGTGCCTCAAAGAGCTCTGAGGCTCTGTATAAAAATCAGGAAAAAACCCCTATTTTTTGTTCTAACAATAAGCACACAACAACTACACACAGCACAGCCAACTTTACCATATTCTCTCTTACAAGGAGAGGATTTCAGCAATGACATGCAACAATTGAGCTAAGTTGGATACTGCAAATTCAGGTAGTCCTGGGAAAAGCATCACTGCTCACTGAAACACAGATTGAAGTACTCTAGCACAGACCACATGTCTAAACGGAGCTAGATTCAGGGATGCGCTGTGAGCCCATAACCCCTGGAGTCTGTAGCTAGGGAGATTAAAGCCTTGATTAGCGTGGTAAAACAAGATAATAGGATTGCTAGAGGATATTACTAATTAATCCAAAACTACTGCTTGCAGGTGGTATGAAATCAGGTCTTTAAAAATATTTGACTAGTGGGTTGACCTAGACTGATGAGGGTAAATACCCTTTATACAGAGGGAAAGCTGGAACAGGAAAGGCAAGTATGATTTGGAGTTGGATAATAGATGTCTGAAGTCACACCGCTGCTAACATGGCCTTCAGCTGTAATCTCCCTAAATCTCCAGGCTTTATCTCCCTGCTTTTAATCATCTCTATAAAAAAAAAAAGGAGAAATGTTATACTATTCAAGTCTGCTATGGTTATAAACATAAGAGTAGATCGACTTGTAAGCAATAATCATTTTGGTTATTACAGAATAATATTGAACACCTGTCAAAATGCATATACATGTAAATATAGTCTGGATATGCATATAAGATACAGTTACTAATAAGGTTTAGTTGTGCAGTTTTGTGGTTTTAGGATATTTCTTAATGTTGCTTCTTATTCTTTAAAATTCTGCAGCAATTTGTTGGAAAACTATCGACATCTTTGGCTAGTGTAATGAGCGTAGCACATATGGAGAATCTGATCTGCTGCACTTCCATGCAGAAAAAGCAAGCCAGCAGTAAAACCCAATACCATGGCAACTTTCTAGTAACACAATATCAGCAAGTGTTTTCCAGGATTTTTCTAGAGCTCTGAAATGGTTAGTTAAGGAAAACTCTCTTTATGACAGTGAGCATTTTTCTGCTTATTTCCTGAAGACATAAAATCTTACTAAAATACAGGTCTTGTCCGAAAGGATGTTTTTTTGACAATGTGGCTACAAGAAATTGATAGTCTGCCTATTCCTAGCAAAACAATACTGGATGTGTTGTAGCGTTCCAACTTAAATCAAATGAGGCTAATCTCTGGAATTTTAGTGATAATATTTCAGACATCTTTCTTTTTACTATTACATTCCTGAGAAAACACCTTACTGTCACCTCTACTGAGGGCTTTGGCATCTTCAAGAAAATTCCTTGTAAAAATGCACGTAAGGAAGACTTAGGCAGAGGAAGTTGGTTTATAAGAGATATATGTTAATATACTGAAGCTAGTCTGTAACTCAGAAGATTATAATGATTCTTAGTTTAGAAATGAAAAAAAAATATCTATTTTTTCAGTTGTTCAGCTTGCTACCATGATGTTTTTTTGGAGGGGGGTGGTTTGCTGGATTTGTTTGTTTGTTTGTTTTAAAATTTCTTATGGTTCTGTAATGAAATGCAAGATTAACTTGCAGTAATAACTTAAGTAATAAGTGCTGATATCGGTGTGCCATAGGGAAGAGATGATGTGTGTTGCCAGAATTGGGAACCCTAAAATGTGAATCATATATGAATTTGGGAGTGCCCAAGAACAGAAATTATAACATAAATAAGACAATAAAAAAGAAGATACAAAGACATGCACGGGGTAAAAGTTTTTAGAGCTTTCCTCAGGGCAATGTTTTCATCAAAAGACTTTCTTGTTGTGCCAGGTTGTGCTAAAAGTAAAGAAGAATTTATGTCAAAACCATGATGGAAAACCGCTTTGATTTTAATGATAAAAGAAGCTTTGACTTGTTCTTTTGCTGAAGTAGGTCCATAATACCTTGGAACAATTTGAGGGACAGATCAGAATCAAAGTTAGTAAAAGGATGTGAAATATCATCTGAATCGATTCTCATCCCTTAGTCCAAGCTCACAGTTTGTATGGCTGTTATGTCTTTCCCAGATCTGACTCTGGGGCTGTGTATTACTGGAATGGAGGGAACTGATACCTCTTGGATGAAGGAAAAGGGACTTTACTACCTTATACTACAGTTTTATTGTGCTGGCCTGTACGGACTGCAAATCAATTAAGACCATAACCAGTTTGTCACTGAGTTATGTGTCCTCACAGGAACACAGTCAGCTTCCAAATGGACTTTTTCCGCCTCCAGAAATTGTGTTTCCAGGTACAATCATCATATTTGTTGAGGAATTTTTTTTTATTATATTTTTTTGAGTACCAGTCACATTTAGCTCGCTATAAAGTACTGCCGTGAGTTAATATTCTTGGGATTTAGTTTAAGATGCTGGTCTTGGCAGAAACTGTTGCTATGCAAATAATATCCCCAAGATGTGAAGTGCATTATGGAAATAATAAAGACTGCATCTCTATGAGTGTAGCTAGAACATACAAAAGGATCTCTGCTGTGTCTTTTTTATAATAAGAACAAAATAGAAATAAAAACTGTGAAAAAAAGTGTGTATGGAGCTTTCTCAAAGCTTTGACCATGCTCTGATTTTGAAAGGGGATGTTTTGTGACACTGTTCCTGTAATAAATTCCCTGTACAATGATGTAGTTATTGAAGGATGGATTCAGCTATAGAGTGCATGCCTTTATATGATGTGGCATGAGGAGAAGGGAGGAAAGAGACTTGTGGACCCAAGTGCTGTGAATGTCTCAGTGGCTTGGTATTTGCCCACAGGGACTCAGAAAAGTGTGATTTTCTCTATTTCAAGATCATTCTAATGTAATTTGGAAACTGAAACATTAAAATCTTCTTATTTGTTTATATTGAAAGAGCAATACATTCTTCAGTGACAGATTTTGTGTCAAAATAGAGGGAAGCCAGGATCCTGAAAAAATATAGAGAATAGCAAGCAACTTTGAAATCCTGAGAGCTCCTGTTGCAACATATGAAAAAATTGATCTCTTTTTGCAGCAATTCACTGTACTGTATGCTTTTTTTGTACTTTTTATACAAACAAGGGCCTTGCACTGCAGGGATTGAGCCCCAGTCATGGTTCAGCAAATTATGGCTCTATGCACCCTGTAAAATGCAAAGAAGACTCATGTCAAGTCAGGGTGGTAGGGGCTGTCAGGGTACAGCAGAAGTGAAAGAAAGAGAATTCTGTGAAAAACACAGTCACAACCTGCTTAAATACCAGCCATATCTTAGCCACTGCCCCAGCAAAGAATGAGGAACCTTACCACCCTGAAGCCTCAGGTTTGTATGTGGTGACTGAGAAATGCTTGCAAGAAGGCTGATTAGATGAAGTTGTCAAAAAAGTCCACCCTCAAAGCTGCTCAGCAGCACTGTTTAGCTATATCAGAAAGTTTTGCCAAGTCTCTCAATAGATTTTTTTTAATTTGACCTGCAATTAAACATAACAGCTCATCATGCACTTTATACAAAATTCTGCATCCTGACCAAAGATGCTCACGCACCACGACCTGGAACATACTCTTGTCTTCTACCTTAAGAGAATTTTCTTCCTCTTCACATCATTATTATAGCCTTTTCCATTTGTTTCAGCCTGCTTTTTTCTTTTTTTCTTTTTCCTTTTCTGTTGAGAAAAATGGAAAGTTCAGTAGTTGTAACTCAGTAAACACATTTTTTTATGCAAGGCTTTTATATCTACCCTAGAAAGCTCTCATTTGTTTCTTTCTTCTGTAGGCATGAAAGATTGTTTATTAAATATAATAATAATAATAAAGTAGAGATAAGCTTTCTTAGCTGGCATTACTTCAGATTCCAACGTGTTTTTCCCCAGCCTCACTTCATTATAGCTCTATTTGGTAGTGCCTAACCAGCATGTGTCACGCTGAATGAAGGCTGGCTTCAGAATAACATGTCAGTAAGATGATTACTCTTGGAACACATCGTGCCCTTACTCTATAATTAACTGCAAAACCTGTGTGGGAAAAAAATGATGTTAAAAGTCTTAGCTTATGCTCACCAGAGACTAGTAGTGCAGAGACAAATGCCGTCATACTAGCCTTAATTGCTTCCTCTGTATCTAGTTGTGGGAGCTTTGGCACCACGATACTCCTGCTGGGAATTATTAATCCACGGACTGCAGTGGATGTGTGGGTGAAATGGTGCAGCCAAGGCTCACCCTGCTGGGGGAACAATATTGGCCTTCTGGCTCTTTGGAGGACAAGAGCAAGGAGGAAGGGACAACTGTGCCACTTGTGGAGGGGCAAATCTGACTCCTAAGGCTCTCTACTGCTCCCCATTCCTCTCCCTGGCTCTTTCTGCTCTGCCTTCCCTAAGTGGGAGTGCTCAGCCTCCATCCAACCTTCTCTCCTTGGAGCAGCTATGCTCACTTCTGCCCTCCTGGCCAAGGGAAGGGGAGACATCCCAGCATACCCATGGGTATGGCATCAGGCCGGGGTGTACTGGCAGGTTTGAACGCTTTGAGGGACATGACGTTTTCATCTGTTAATATGCAACTTTTAGGGCTGGTCAGAATTTCAAAATTCAAAAATGAGAAAAATGTAATAAAAATGTCATCTTCCATTTTCTATTTTCCAGTAATGAAACACCTTCTGGTACAACTGAATTTTAAATGGACAAAGCTTTAAAGGACAAAACTCTAATAATTTCATTATCTGTAAGGATACCAAAGCCTCAGGTTCTTAGAGCAGCATTTTTAGACAAGTGCATTGGGAGAATGTTGTTCTGAGATAAGAAGCACAAAGGAGGGGACCGTGCCAGCATTGCTGGTTGTCAGTGCTGTCCATCTCGTACGGTTTTTAGAGTTCATTTCAGGAATCAGTCCTCTCTCAAGCAGAATGCATAATGTATTGTAATAATTTCCAGAAGTAAAAAAGTGTTTTCAGGAAAGCTTGGAATTTTCAGAGTTACTTTAGATTTTCTTGAAGAAATCTGAAAAGAGGTAAATAATTTTAAACAGTGGTTTCTAACCTGAGTTTTTCAGTCAGTATATCATGAACACTTACATAAGTGAACTGGCTTTAAACAAAGGGAGCAGAATGGAATTCTTTTTAAAAAATTAAAAATGTATCACATTTATCTCTTTCCAAGTTTCCCTTGTCTGTCCCCTCCCCTTCTTACCGGAAGTGAACAAATTTTGTGTTGTTCTAGGACTGCCTGTAGACTTTCAGACCAGAAGTTTCGATCTTTGTGTCTCTATTTCCCTGTAATGATGCATTTTTCTCTTGCAAAGTTACCTTCATCCCTACCAGCCCTTTCATTTACTCAGTTCTCATAAGTCACAGCCACATCATACTTCAGATCAGTCCAGCATTTCAAGACAGTAAGGTGCAAGCTTCTTGGACAGCCGACAGTATCTGTTTGTCTGATATGCTGTGTGTCCTCTCTTGAACTGGCTCCACAATTTCCAGAGCCATATTTTTTTCTGTCCCCTGAGACAAGACATTCACTTTTGATCTTGTTCCTGTCTTCTTTCCTCACACACAACTTCCAGTTTTCAGAAAGACCATCTTGGTCATCTGTCATTTAGAGGAGATCACTTGATTTCCTCCTTGACTTAGCTTTAGAGTTATGTGGTAATAAATTGCATAGCAAATGTAGTCACTTCAGTCAAGACCAAGACCCTCTGAAATGTTCTGTGAGAGGCTTTTTCTCATACTACCTTTAAAATCTTGATTTTCTGCTTTTTGATATTTTAAGTTGAGAAAGTCTAGTTTTGCACCAGGTTCAGCTCATAAAAGAATGATGTTCGCTGCTGAAGCCTGCAGTCAGTAGGAAATGAGTGGCTTTTATCAACTGATTTTTCTGGCTGATGAAAATAACAATGAAAAAAGAAGTGTGAATTTTGGCTACGCTTCACAGCTATCAGTATTCATGTCGGTTTTGACATTAAAATACTCTAAATGCCCAAGAATATGTTCTGATAGACACCAAGCAAATGTTCTGAAAATTTCTGTGACATTGCCAGCTCCTTTTACTTCATTCCCTCACATCTCTGCAGAACATTCACTCGCGTGAATGGATGAGCTCTGGCAGTCTTCTGGGGCAGGTTAGGTAAACCTTAGGTGTCAGATTTTGGCTGGTCCTGAAACTGTTTCTCACTGATAGGAAATACTGAAATTGATAGTCTTTTAAAACTCTAGCAAAGATTCCTTTTTTTCTTACCACCACTCCAGGCTATCACTCAAGGGTCTTCATTGTCCTCCCTGTGGGAGGTTAGCTGCATAGAGGCGGCCGCCGTGATGGATGGGAACTGCCTGGGCTACACGTTGTTACCCTACCTTGGTTCATCCCATTTTGGGATGGGTTCAACCCAAATGGGTTTTATCCCATTTCCATTGAATCCTGAGATACCGCAAAGCCCAACTGGTATAGATCATATTCTAAAAGTTTATCAGCAAGACCTCTTAAAAGCTCTTACTGGAAACAAAAGTGCCATATAATGAAAGGGAGGGTACTTTATGGTTTAAAAAAAATGTGCAAAAGCTGGGGAAAAAATGTATGAGTAAATGGTTGGTGATGGGATCCCCATGGTCATGTGAGGAGTGTCAGAGACAAGTGCTGGCATCTGTACTGCTCAACACACTTATGAATGGTATAGAGAATGAGTGACTTTTAAAATGGCAAAATGTGCTGATGCTGGTAAGTTGCAGAGGGTGAAAAGACAAGACCTGGCTGTGAAGAACTGCATGAAGCTCTTCCAGGAGTGGTTATTAAATGAGCAAGTAAAATTCACTGCAAATAATTGTGAAGTGGCACATCTGGGGGGAAAACCCCCAGTCTTTCCATATAAAACAAGGTCTCAGCTGACTGCTATTGCTTGTGAACAGGACCTTGGAATAATGAGAGTTCTATGAAAAAATTAATTCAATGCTCCGTAGCAGTAAAAAAAAAAAAAAGGGGGGTGGAGGGAGGGGATCAGGAGTAGGGGGAAGTATGAAGATTCAATTAGGAAGCAAAGTTGGGAACCTCATTATACCCCTGGATACTACCTAGATAAGCTTGTATCTTGAATGCTGCCTGCATGTATGCAGTTCTGGTCCCTGTTTCAAAAAAGAGTGTGAAAGTGGAAAAGATATGGATTTTCTATGCACTATTTTCCTATATCTATCAGACCACACTGAATTTATTCAGATTAGTTAGCAATTGTTCAAATTGAGAGCCATCATTAGCTATTCTCTATGGCCCAGAATATGATTCTTACCCCTTCTCTTTTATAGTCAGGGAAGGATTTGTAAGCTTCTAGGCCTCTCTGTGCACAATCAGTGTTGTCAGATTTTATCTGGATCTTTGATAGCACACATTGCTATTCATTTAGCATTTTGGTTTAGAGGTCAGAATGCAGTTGGGCTTGCAGAAGAAAAAGGGTAAGTACTTGTGTTTTAGACCCTGCACCTTTCATCACCTGCACATCTCTAACAAGTTGGTGTGAAAGCCACCTACATACATCAGGGGGGCAAGTCCTTCATTGATTTCCAGCAGCATAATATTTAGTTAACTCTGAGGTGAAGGAATCATTAGGAAGCTCTGTGGGGACTGGAGGGAACTTACAGACAGCAATATTTAACAGAGTTGGGATCTACACCAACTCCTTCGTTTCCTTCTTAGTTTTTTTCCACTCAGTAAAAATTTTTGGATTGTGAAAATAGTGATGCCAAAGGCTTTAGATGGCAGATGTAATTCTCAGATAAATTATACATTTGTAATTGGGGAGCAGGGATGAGAACTGTACTGTATTTATTACAGAATTGCAAACCTTTTCCATGTGGGTGAAAAGAGGTTTCCTTTCACTAATATCAATAATACAGTTCATTTCTATTTCACAGCGAGCATTATCCTTATTGCTGTAATGTCACACCATCTTCTGTTAGATTGTTAATCACTGGAAAGATTTTCAAAGACTGCACCACCTAAATTCCTCACCCCCGATCGCTATTTAGTCTCTGTAATAAAGAACTGGATGTTCAGCAACTCTCTAAAGTCAGCTGGATGCTGCTGGGCGATCCATCCTCCTAGGAACTGCTTTGTCAACTTACAGACAGATTCAGGATTTGATAGACCACATGAAGGCTTCTTTGGTTGAACTTTGCCTCTTCCTATCCAGTGAGCAGCCAGTAGAGAGCAATATTGCACACACAAGAGGAATTAGTTCACTACACTGTATTATTC
Source organism: Jacana jacana (assembly GCA_013400555.1). Classification (NCBI taxonomy): domain Eukaryota; kingdom Metazoa; phylum Chordata; class Aves; order Charadriiformes; family Jacanidae; genus Jacana; species Jacana jacana. The sequence goes on along the minus strand of VZTM01001751.1, from coordinate 96,882 downwards.
TAAGGGGAATCAGCCACTATAATTATTGCTTTCCTTCTCCAGTACTGCTGTAATAACTAAGCTATACATAGAGGAGTTTAGGCTTTGCTAATTTTTGCATTCTTCTCAATACTTATTTCTTATCTTGTGCATAGTCGATAGCTTGTCAAACCTGAAGCTAATTTACTTGGTATTATATATTTGAAAGGTTTTATTCTTTAAGAACCCACTAATGGGATGTAGCACATAAAATTAGATTAAAGAGCTACGGAAAAAAAATCTTTTAATCAGCTAGTTGAATAAAGCTTTCTGCTTCTACAGTGAGTTTATATAGGTTCCCTATTTTGTATAAACTGGTATTATTTTCAGAATTCAATCTGGAATAGATTACCACAATGGGGTCACAGAATGGAAATATGTGCACATATATGTACTAGGACTTCGGGATCTCCTTCAACTCATTTTTACCATCTCCTTCTTCAAAGTTAGTCCAAATTTTTCCTGATACAATATTTACATGATATGTAAAAGATTACAAGATGACTCAATTTATGAAGTGGTGCATTACCTTAATACCCGTCCATAATCTCAGTTTTTAATTTAGACTCTTCCAATAAAGAAGGGAAGTTCAAACTTTAACAATTTATCCAGAAGTCTCTGAACATGGTGATAGAAAAGAACAGTAGATACACACTAAATATATCTATATAGTTTTTATAATAAACCCTGTGTTTGAATGTCTCTCAGTAACTGTTGCCCCATTTTACCCTACACAGCAGCTTAAATAAGCATCTATCGAATTTCATATTGACCAAGGCAGAGGAAAATTCCGTGTTTGCCCTCCAGGGCAAGGCAAGGCAAGGCAGCAAGGAAAGGTGCTCCAAGCACAGAGCAAGATCCTTGTACTCCGTTGGAAGAATAAATAAAACTTCATTCCTGCATGGAGTTTGGGACACGGGGTCCCTCTGTCTACCAGGGACAGGATCAGCAGTTAAAAATGATAAAACTCTAACTCTGCCAATGTCTCAGAGTCCCATCAGGCAAGGTCTGAAATGTGCCTTCAGGCAGCGGGGTGCTGCAGTCTCTTCCTGAGCTGAAGTCACTCGTCCTGTGAGCATGTCATCTTTGTGCCTCACGATGCAATGCAGACTTTGCTGTGGAAGAGAGAAAAGAGGTCTTTAAAAATAATCAGTAAAGCTGATTCTTTACTCCATCATTTCATCATGAACCTTTGATTAATTTTCCCAGAGACTTTCAGTGGTTTTTAGTAAGTCTGGAAGACACAATTAGGGAAAGGGTGAAAGGGAAGGGTTTACAGAGCTTACAAGCCTCTCTAGACCTGAATTGGAAAGAAAGTCACATGGAAAGTGAAGTAAGTCCACTTCACTGGACAACATGCAAATAACTTTTCTACATGCTCTGGAAATGAAAAATGTGTTCCTAATACTAATGCTCAATAGAAACAGGGGCACCTCTGTGAGCAAAGTTCTTTGCCCCTCTAAATGAAAAAGGGCATCTATTTTTTAAGCTCTTACAGACTTCCTCTATCTGTGTGAGACAATCTATATGCTTATCAATAATATGATGGAGTTATAGGCCTACAAACTTTGAAGAACCTTAGTTCATTAGTTTAAGAAATAATATGTCTCGTTTCATCATTTCCCCAGATATTTAACAGCAGAGTAAATAGAAAGAAGTGTATGTTTCTGCCTGTGTTTCTTCATTGCCATGGCTGTTGCCTTAATGTGAACTCCCATTTCTCTGCAGTGATTTACCTTCCCTCTTCCATGATGTTGTGGGATCAGTCTGCTGTTGACAGATGCACACAGAAAGGCTTGTCCCCAGGCGCCCTCTCTGTGGGCAGCTGAATGCCAAATCACTCCCCATGGTACCGCCTGCTCACCTCTGCCAGGTGAGCTCTGCTGGGCACCACTTGCCATGGACGTGTGTGAGCAGAGCAGGAGGAGATACCAGTCTGTAAAGAGCAAAAATACACAGACCATAAACTGGTAGTTGTCCTCTTTCATACATCTATTCTGGAACAGAAAAGTTTCTGAATCAAAAATGCCAACATCACTCCTCCTTTGGGTTCAGACAGTGCAAATGGCCTCTGTCTTCATGATGAGTATTTCAGGTCTAGCTTTAGGATGTGAGCATCTGCTCCTAGGAGCTGAAAGCCTATCCCTTCCCTGACAAGAATACACTTAATGAAATTAAAGAGCAATAAAATCAGCCACATTACTCAAGATTATTACTTTCTGCCACATTGTGTATTCATACTATAATTTACCACCACAGGAGATCATAGGAACAAACCCTGGGTTTTACAAAGGCCTTTGAGATGCTACAGCTGTAATCAGTGTCAGCTACACCAACCACCGTAATGAGGGCAATCAAATCCCACACGTCAGCATGCAGCCTCATCCACGCAGAGTCCACACTGGAATGGCTCCCCTCTTTTTCCCAGCCCGCCCAGCAGACAGCACACAGCTAGTCCTGTGAGTTACACGGGTTTAGGATTTTATGGAAGCTTCAAGAGGCAGGTGCATCTGAAGGCAATGGGAGGATTGATAAGGTAAATGTCCATCAGATACACAGCAAAATTTCCTTCGCTTTGGGAATTCCTGACTATTTATTGAAGAGCTACTGACTTAGCTGACCATCTGCCAGAAGGAATGTAGAAGTGGCTTTTGAAGCAGAGAGAGATATAACAAAAGGAAAAAAATAAAAACAGGGGAAAGAGCAAGTACAGGTCTGTTAACAGAAATAGACTTTACCATGCTTTTCCTGTTCCCATGGAAATCTTTCACTGACTTCTATGGCATGAAGTTTTTTATCTCCATTTTTCAGGTGACCCCTTCCAGCTTCCATGTGTTGAGACTTACCTTGCATGAGAGCACTGTCATTAGTGTCTGGATACACAGCGTAAAGCTTAACGTGGCCAAAAACATCTGGGTTGCTGAGTGGAGGAAGACATTTCTTCTATATGGAAGCAGTCCAGCTCTCCCAAAGATGTACCCGGGTCACAGATGTGCACAACTAGCTGGAAAGAACAGAGTGCCCCTAATTGAATCCTCAGAAATGGGCAGCACAACTGAGCTCTCATGACTTCCCCTGCTGTCCTGATGCCTGTTTACCATCCACGCTGGGTAGCGCACCTGATTGCTGGCCTCTGCTCATTCAGTGTTCTTTGTGGTCCACAAGCTTTATGAGATCCCTGCATAAAGGCAGCTCATTCTTTTGCTCTAGTTGCTCTATTATTCAGGCTTTTCTTTTTTAGACACTGCTCTTTATTAAATTTTAATCTTCCAAGACATGATTGATACAATGACTGGAGAAAATAAAAGCAGACTGCAGAGCTTCTTTCTCGGGTCAAAAAGCTGTGACTGTCTCGCTTGGTAACGTGGAGTAGAAGAGCTAACAAATCTCCCACTCTCATTCCTCTTTCTCTCTGATGACCTATGAAATCTTTTCAAAAGATCATTAGCCAAGCCCAGATTCTTATGGTCTTCATCAGCTTATCTAAGTAAAGGCCAGAGATCTGGAGAGCACCCCAGGAGGGCATGTTGGACACCAGAATTTGAGAAACAGGGTCAGCTGGAAAAAGACTCACTACCATCTGTCTAATGTCTGTGAGAGCAGGCTTTCCTGTGAGGGTGTGGGCGCTGCGAGGTGTCTGTGCTGTGGTTAGAAGGAAATGGAAGCCTGAGGTCTCTGCTGTATTTTATTCCGAAAGTCTGTGCCTTTTTGTAATGAGGGGTCCTGGCTTCTACTCTTTCTCAACATTGCCTTCTATTAAAATGAAAGAAAGATAACAGCCCAGTATTCTTAATGTTGAACAAGACAAATGTGAATAGGAAAGGAAATAAAGGGATATCTAGCCAAGTCCTCTCCCACTGCAGAATTCTGTTTTTTTTTCTCCTTTTTGAAATGGTTTCACTATATTGTTAAGGAGAGACATGATAAACCACTGAAAATAATGTAGAATGACTTTCTAATAATTCCAATTTATGAACAGACCCAAGAATAAATTAGGATTAATTATTCAAGGAAAAATAATCTTGAAATAACTATGAGAAAAATGTATCTTTCAAAACTTTTGGAGAATTTCTTCTAATGACATACCTTTTGTTTGTCCTGGTTTCCATGCAGACCATTATGTAATAACCTTAAATGTTCAGCTGTGGCCCTAAGTCATTTGAAAATAAGCCTCTTCAAGAACTCCTATAGCAAGCTCTGATTTGAGATGCATATAGAGACACTTCTATGTGAGGAAAGGCCAGGTCCTGTGTGGTTTGAATATTCAGATATAACAAAAGGTTCAGAGGGAGCGAAGGGTTCTCAGAACTAAAGAGAAGCCAACAGCACTCTCGGGAACCTTTTGTCCATTTAAAATTATCACTTGACATTAGCACTGCCTCAGTTTGCAACCTTGAGACTATACTCATAACTCCAAGGTTCTGAAATGTGCCTGTTTTCAAACAGGAGTTTGCATTTAGTCTGAATTTATTGTGGGTTCCACATAAAGATACCCTTGGGGCTAAGAGTTTGATGCTTACAATGAATTCATTGAAAAGGAGATGAATGTTCACATCACAGTATAGTCATTAGCGGTGTTTTTCTGACCTGCTTGGGATGCCTCCTGTGCGGTGGATGTCTCCCAGCAAGCCTTCCCACCCCCTCTGTGCTGCTCAAGCAGATTGTGATAGCTGTGTGCATTCATAAGTGCACAGAATTGGCTCACTATGCCCAATTTAAAATAAATTGCTGTGCAAAAAGCAAGTCAGTCAGCCTCTGACCAGAATTCAGGTCCTACTTTCATGAGATTGCAAAGCAAGCAGCAGAAAAACACTGTTGTTTCCTTCATGTTCTTGACGTCTTTTTCCCCTTGTAGGTTTTTTTGAATTGTGTTTAACAGTAGAACTGCTTCATGCTACAGCTTCTCCTTTCCTCTGAGGAAAGCTCCAGGGGCTTCATCTAGACAAAAGCGAAAGATTTGTACTGTGAAGGTCTAGGGAGAGATTTAGAGGACTGAAGCTGTCACCAGGCACCTGCAGGGGTGAGAGAAGCAAAGCTTGAGAGGCAGAGAACATCCTCAGCATAAAAAAGAATGAGAGCAAAAGAGAGATACTGGCCCCAGCAGGGATGATATGGGGATATGCTGGGGCAGGAAGGGAGGCAATCCTGAAAAAAAATTTCCCTGTTTAGCTCATGGTATCATAAATGGTTGTTTTGAATTCTTATTTCAGATTTCAAGTAGTTAAACTAATGAAATGCGACAAGTTGGTCGAATAAATAGAACTGTGCTGCTGTCATCTACGGCAATAAAAAACCTTACCAATTTATTCTGATGATCACCGGAGTACTGGTGTGAATCACAGTCGCTCACAATTAAAATGATAAGCCCAGTACTTAATCTATGTTAACTGCCATTTATTTTTCTCACTCCCCTTAGACTTGCCAGTCCTCTGAGACAAATCTTGTGTGCATCTGTGACTGTCTCACACAGCAAACAGACTGGCAGGGCTCTGTTGACGGCACAGCCCAGCTCTGTCCATACCCCCTCACTTGCTCTCAGCTTTGGGAACTGGTTTCCCTACCCTGTGCATCATTATTCCCAGGCTGCTGCAGTGATTCCACACCAGCTCAGAGCTTTAATACAGAAAGAAAAATACATATTGCTATTGTTAGAAAGATTGGTACACCCACACCATTTTAAATCATTAGCACCATGATTTCAGAAGCCACTTGGATGGCAACAAAATCTATGGGGTAGTATGCGTTTCTGACGTAGTTCACGCACAGCTGGTATGTGTAATGTAAGTAGGTTATAAAATGACAAAATAGTTCGACACAGTGCATATCCAAACTTCACATATAAATTAATATTTAAAAAAGAAAAAAAATCCACAGGGTATTAAGCACAGAAACGCTGTGCAATTTTGTATTGATTCAATTCCATTTACAGCTTGTAAATTCACTTAACGTTCCCACACGCTTTTGACTGTGTGCATTCCCCCAGCACTTTCATTCTGATTCACAGACTCTTACCACAGCCCCTATTTATGACAGCAGCCATGTAAATGTATGTAAATGTTGCTGCTGTCCTTTTGAGCCTGTGTGGTCACCGGAGTTCAGAACTCCGTGGCTGCCAAGCGGTAGCTCAGACAGGGAGTGTCCCAGGGAGCAGCATCAAGAGATCAGCCAGGACAGCATAGTCATCCTTGTGTAAATGTTACCAGAGGGGAGCTAGCTGCAGCCAACAGGCTCCTTTCCTGGGAACGTGCTGTAGCTCCTGCTGACATTTGCATCCACCATATGGCAGAGTGCAGGGTGGCCATCCAAGGCAGAGCTCCTCACCTTAAAAGCAATAGGGCTGCTCTTGGACTGGTTTCTGGGCTGTGTTTCTGACGTCCTGCGCTGCTTGATGCCTCAGCTTGTGCTTTACAAACCCATCTCTTTTTTTGGGGGGGTGGGGGAATGCCATTATCACTCTTAATACCCTGGAAACACGTAAGCTGAGTACGTACAATAAGCACAAAGCTGAATAAAGCAAAGGGTAACTGGGTGAGAGAGGGAGCTGTTTGTGGTTGTTGTGGAAGACGTGAATGCGGGTTTTCGGTGTGTGTCTGTGCGTGCTCCCTTTACGGGGTGCAAAGCCACGTCCTACTACTTCAGACTAACAGCTCATCCTGTTTCTTGCAGGAAGTCATAACTTTATCTTTCATTTAACAGTGGGGTCCACAATGGAAATTGCTATAGTGATAGAAACAATACAATTATTTTGATGGTTTCTGTAGGCGAGAAGTATAATTGTGTGAATGTGCTTGTTTGTACAGAATTCTTTGTGTAAGGGAAGTAACAAAACCAAGATGCATTTTCATAAGACTCTGGGGAGCAGCATATTACAGATTTATTACCCACAGAATAATCCATATAATAGTTTCTGAAAAATCTTTGTGCTTTTTTCATATATATTTTACTGTTATCGTAAAGGCAAAATACATCTTATATGACAATATGAATATTATGTATTAATATATTTATAATTAGTTATGTTTATTTTAGAAAAAATAATTTTGGTAAAATAGCATAAAACTACGTGATGATTTTACATTGCAAGTATGTTTTTCCTGTAAATTCATCTCAGCAGCAGCTAAAAACAACAACAGAGAAAAGTTACGTATTTATAGTTGCCAGAGCAATTAATTAGGAATAGGGAAGTTTTAAGCTCCTTATGTGCATGTAGTGAAGGCCATGAAACTTCAAGGTAGTTTTGAGGGCAAGCTCTTTTGTAAAGATTTTGAAATGCATTGATAGCCTTATCCAGCTCACAAGTGGACAAGTTGTTGCATTTCAAAAACAATCCCTTTCCTTGGAGTCATCTTCCTCCCACAGCTAGCATCCTTGCTGCGCCTTCTTGTTAGTTGACTTTTAAAAGGAACAGATGTGGAGACAAAACTAATCTTTCACCTTCAGAGCCATTTCTTACAGGTCAAACCTAAAGGATTTTAATGAAATATTATCATGAAAAAAAAATATCACTAGCTATGTAAATTCTGGAGTGTGGAAAAACGGAGGTTATACCTCGCTAGTGATGTGAATCTGTCACCTTTTGAAAGCGTAATTCTCTTAAGAAAAAGCAAGAATTACAGCTAATTCTGTTCTGTACATCACACTGGGTGTGATATATGAGTCTTATTAGTACACAAAGATTTATGAGAGATCACACAGACCTTGAGAAGAAAAATCTCTTAAATTATCACATTTTACCTCTCCAACCTTTGTTCTTATGCAAGGTCAAACCGCATATTGAAAATGCATACCTGGCACATACTTTCTTTAAAGATTAAGACTGCTGAAGGTGGGACTATGCTGAATTTGCCACCCCGAGCACTCTGAACACTGAAAGCAGCATGAGGGTACTGTCAGGTCATGATTGCAATTTGCCCAAGAGACAAGAAATGATTGCTTTTTATGGTACTCAGATCCTCATCCCCATTAAGCAAACACAGATTTTATCCACGCGGTGCTGTTTAAAAGCAAGCAGACCTCGTTTAACTATTCAGTACTCTTCTCTTGAAGAAAACAATTAGCTATGCATACAAATATCAAAGAAATAGCTAAATAATTATACTATTGTACTTGTGGAAGAAGTTAAACGTGAAACAACTATAGGAATAGAGACAGTGGAGACGAAAGGGAACTGGAGAAGGCAAGATGAATGGAAGGGAACTTAATTTCATATTTTCCTCTTAGAGTAATTTGTGTGTTTTGGTAGTCCATTTCAGTACAAAATGTTGCAGTATATTGAAAGTGATCAGCTGTGGGTGTGGGAAGATTCACTAAATCTAATTTCTCGTTGACAAGTAGAAGAAGCACTTTCTGAATCAGCAGGAAGGTTGTCAGGGAAGTGTGTCAGAAGGCAGGGTTTACCTGAAACCTAACCAAGAACAAATGTAGACAACTTTAAGCTCAATGAAGATGGTTGCCTTTAAAATTTACCCTTCCATAAAGCTTTTCATAAAAAATGCCCGAGCATCCCCTGCTGCCCCAGCAGTGAAATGATGCTTTTCCAGCCTGTCAGACAAATGCCAGCAGTGCCAGTAGCTCCTGCGGGTCGGACTGGTGCAGGTCTGGCTCCTGATGGGGCATGGTTTGGTGAGAAATTATTTCCTAAGGGAAATACTATGCTTTAGCAGAGGTGACTTGATGATAATTTCTGGGAAATGGAGACTCATTTAAAAGAGGATTATGGTAGACTCTAATACAAATGAAGGAACTTGCTTCTTGGGAGACTCTCACTGCTTCACTTTAATGATCTGGATTTCAGATAGCAATTCATAATCAGGTTAGAATGATAGTGAAGCAAGATCCAAGTTTAATCTGATTTTGACATGCTGTAATTAGGCACTCCCCAAGTAGATGGGTTTGTATTGTAATCACAGTGCCCCCAAATGATCACTGAAACACTACTCACAATTCCTCTGGGACATGTCTTGACAGATTCATAAATTGGAGGAAAGAAAACTTTCTTGGGTCCCTTACTGCTGCTGTATTCTTATGTTTCATTTGGAAAATGCACTTGTGTGTATACGTTAATGACTTTTCCTGCTTGAATTCAGTTACTGGAAGTGCCCTGAGAGAGTAAAACCTTATATTTTCCCACTCAGTAGGCACCTGGGACCTGGTTCTGCAAATGTGGTGTGGGTAGGATTTCTATGTGCAGGGCACAGTGCACTGGTTTCCAAGGAGACAGGTATATGATGCTTGGGGTAATGGAGATCTTGGGAGAGTGAGATTGGGTACTCTGTTCATCAGTTTGCTCACTGATTAGGAATGTAAAGAGCCTTGTAGCTTTATAATGACCTTACAACCAGCAGGCATTTGCTGGCAGCTCTGGCAGTGACCAACGCGCAGCACCGACATTGAGACACTTCCAAATTATTTCCTTGAAAGAACTAAACACGTGGGGTCTCCTTGCAGATTAGAAATTATTACCAATAGTAGGAAATGCTTGAGATGCATATTCCCCCTCTCCTTGCTGTTCACCTTAACACCAGCCAGCGATTGCGCTGCACAGGCACACTGAGCTGCTCCTTGCTCCTGTGCCACCGGCTCACTGTCTGGCCAGAATAATCTCTAGCAGTGCACAGAGCGCCACATGGCAGGGCTCAGATTACTGAAACCCCACCAGTCTCGGTCATCAAGAACCAAATCCTGATGTAGACACAACCTTTAATGCAGCAAAAGCTCAGAGGCAAAAATCCGCTGGATCAGCACTAGAAGTGGACTTACAATGATCTTGAGAGACGTTAAATAGAAGTGCTGTCTAGACACCTTATTCTGAAGTGATCTTTTATTCTGTGAATAATTTAAATGGATTTTCTAGTCAAATTACATTAAGCCCAAGTTTAATTGTGTGCCCCTGAACATATATATTAATAAAGGTACAGAGCCAGAACACTCAGTGTTTTGAATTATATCTAGCAGAGATACCATGTAAAAACCCAGTGTCTCTCTGGCTTTAGTGACAGCCCATACTAAAGCTAAATGGAAACTTTTTTATTCCTTCTCCAAAAAATGAAATTATTTTTGGTAGGTGTGACTGGAGGGAGTGCACAAAATTGTGCAGTGATATAGCTGACAGGTAATAGGGAAACAGATGTGGACTGTAAAAGCAATCACATTCCTATCACAGGTAGGTTGCAAAATCAGGATTTTTCCTTCCACTGTGAATTCAGACAGTAGTACTGTGTCGTGGTTTAACCCCCGCCAGCAACTAGGACCACACAGCCTATTGCTCACACCCTGTCACCTCTAGAAGGGTTGGGAGAAGAAGGAGAAAAGGAGGGGAAAGGAATTACCTAATTATCTCATGGGTTGAGATAAAGACAGCTTAACAGAAGAATAATGGAACAGGAAAATAACAGCAGCAGCAGTAATACTAACAGTACACTATACAAGACACAAGTCGCTCTCACTGCCTGCTGAGTTGGTTGCACATCCCAATCTGAGCAGTGATCATTGGTTCCCACCCCCCCAGAAAACCCCCATTTGTAAACCCAGCATGAAGTCCTACGGTATGGAATATTCCACTGGCCATTTTGTTGTTCTGTCTGTGCTCCTTCTCAGCTTCTATGAGAAGCTAGAAGAAGTTCTTGAATAGTATAAACAGTGCCTTGCAAAAACTACAAAAAATGCATTATTGCCATTTTTTTCATACCAACTCTGAAGACACAGCAAACACTAGAAAGAAAATTAACCTTGTCTCAGCTGAAACCAGGACACACTGTCTGAAGCAGATCAAAAAGTAGCTGTAAAATACACATTCACTCTCAGGTGCGGCCTTTAATTCCTTTGATGTGTCATGTTTGTCACCTTATCCATTCTCCTTCCACATGGCCCTCCAGAATCTAGCAGAAGTGTGGATAGTGTAGATAGTCATGTTGGTTTTTTTACTTGTTGATAGATAAAAATGTATTTATGAAACAACTTATAAGAAATCAGACCTTTCTAATATACTGGTTGAATGGAGAAGGTTAGCATAATAACTCAGCTGCTTATATGTGCCCAGATGACAATGCTGGGAATTCTCTTCTCGCTCAACCTAATTCAAAGATCAGTTCCACAACTTGATTTACTCTTGTATCTTCTCCAGCTATGTTGATTGAGATAATAGATGGGGAAAGAGAAACAAATTAATGCTCACATCATAGTACACGCTGCATTTTGCTCAGGTTAAATTATATCTTTCTTGCTTGAAGAAAAATAAATGGAAAAAACAACTCTGGTTGAGTTTGGGTTGAGTAGTTGCCTAGAACATATTCTGTAGAAGATTCTGCAGTTCCTTCTAAAATTCTGCAGAAATTACTATAAAGGGAAGTCTACACATAGCATGAAAGAGAGAACGAAAGCCTCTTCTAACACAACCTAACTCATCGGTGCTCGATGTGGGTGTGGAGAGGTTCAGATGGTGCTCAGTACACAGAATTTAATCTTTCTGTGTTAGGAATGTCAGGAGACAGTCATGCCTCCTGATTGTACATGGACTGTGAGTCGATGTTGCCTGCAAAGAGCATTCAATCTAATAGTAAATGCATTTCTAATTTAATAATAAACATTTCTAATTTACATAAACACCACAAGTGTGTATAGAAGTGTGTATACTCTTTACAGGTAAGAGACAGTAAATGTCATGAGGGGAGGAGGGTGAGTGATGTATGAGATGAATTTCTGTGTGTGAATGGGAGGATGGAGAAGGGTACAGTGAACTTTCTGAATCAGAGCACATTAGCAGGCATTTATTATGCAGTGCTCTTGTTCTCTCTGCAAACACGCTGAGGCAGCCAGGCACGTTTTGAAATCACATTCAGGTTGCTATTACGTCTTTTGAAAACCTGCTGATTTGGAATGCATATGGTCATTTCTAAACCATAGCTTTGGCAGAGCACTAAGATCACAGGAGGCCCATCATTACTATGTTTACAGTAGTTCCCATGCCAGTGTGATCCTGTATGAGAAGGAACTGCTGAATATCAGTCTTTTACAGTTGTATTAGAACAATTAAAGAAAAGGATGAGTTGAACATACTGAACATTACTGTTCTTGGATATTTTGATGGAAAGTGCCTTTCCAATTACATGAAATATTTCATGGCTGCAGGTTGACTTCTCAGACCTTCATTGAGGAGAAAGGCAGCACTCCCGAGAGAGCACACATTACAGTTTAGCTCTGCAAAACACAGCACTTCAAGTATCATTTTAAATGGGATAAAATTGAAATATTTATAACAGGGAAATGAAGAGGCAACATCAGAAGGAAAATGAAAATGGGATGTTTGGATGAAACACAAACATTCCCTCACCACTGTCCCTGCTTCTTTCTTTGGGAAACACCCTTGTATCCGACCTGATTTAGAAAAAGATGTTAGATCTTCTATCAGCAAAAGAGCCTTGTGTATTTTTAACTACCTTTAACAAGAAGCTGGTATTTATTTCGGTGTTTTTGAAAGTGATGTCTCTAGTCTAATCTATGAAGGTAGTTTATAGTGGTCTTAAATGGGATTAAGTGCTGTGTCTTCTTTAAGTCTCAGTTTCCTAGGGTGATGGTAAGTAATCTAGATCAGGTCACATTCGTATTGCTGCAGCTGGATATTTATCCATTCAAGGTAACTGTCAATCAAGAGTTGGCTTCCTTGACAAGCAGGACTTTAAAAGAACATTAGAGAGGTTTCTTGCAGTGCAGCAGGTGGAAAGGTGCCTGAGTTTACCTGGCTGCTAGAGTACAGGTCCAAAGTCTCCCTTCTTCTTGCCCTCAGCTATTGTGTGAGTTAAAGGCAGCCAGTTCCTGGCAGTGAGTCCAGGCTGGGTTAAGTGCTAGGAGGAGAGCAGAGCAGTGGACAGCCTTTCACCAGATGGTACAAACCAGCAATCTCTGCGCTAGATGAGTGAATTCCAGAAGAGAATCCCATTGTGCAAAGTTAATCAAGTTGTGGCCTAATTAAACAACATTACTGCTGTTTTGTCTTCTTTCCTGCGGTGCCCAAGACAATAAGCTACAATAAAGGAGGCCTGGTGGTGTAGTTTTATGCATCTCTTAACAAGTCAAATAACTTTAGTATATGAGTGTTTGTCATATGGAGAGACAAAAGGCTAAGATTTGTTAACTTTAGCCTTCCTGCCAAGTTAATTTTAGTACCTTTTTGACAGTGGTAATTAAACTATATTTCATTCTTTTGCATTCTGTAGTAGCTAGATACTAACAAACACAACTGTTGAACAGCTGAAACCTGTTAAAAGTTACTTCTGCTTTGTCATGTATAAACTTCTGTGACGTACAGAGCGTTTCAAAGTCAAAGGAAAAGTTGCTGTTTTAAAGAAATGCAAATGTATTTCTGCTGTCAGTCTCTACATGGTCTCTAATGATCACCGTAATGCTCTTCAGCACGACTAGACTATACGTATTTCCTCTGGTTTTGTAGAGGAATACTGACAGTTCAACAGTGTTCAATGGCTGACATCAAATATATCAATGAATTTTCCCTTTATTCCTTTCACAGTATGGCAGCAACGACTGTACTATAGTTATTGCTGTAAAAAAATAACTGTAGCAACACAGAAATATTTAAGAAAGTGATGTCATTTTGGACATAGAACTGACAGAAATCAATAAATCATAGTTAATCCTTAGTTTATTTCTATTGAAATAAAGCTTAAAGCTTAATTCTAATTTTCTTTATTTCACCAGGCAGTGTAAAAGTGTAATGCTGGCACGTTCTGTAATTTTCTTGTGAGTTTTCCCTACCTGGTGTTTCTCTTTTAGTCCAGAATTCACCCAGAATCTCAATTTGGCTTTCATTTATTTTCTTTCAAGCAAGCATTTGGCTTGCTAAATAGAAAATTTTGAAAACCAACTAGAAATTCCCAACAGCTAGTAGACTAAATAATTGAGGAAACTCAGAATACAATTAGTTTTTAGTGTTGGTTTTGATCTCATACTTTGGAAATAATTTGTTTGTGGATTTTCATTATTTACATTTACCAGTGTAACCAGGGCAATAAAAGACCCTTTTTTCCTTTGGTAAATGACAGAGGAGTCCTCTGCCTGGAATTCTTATTCAGTTTTGCATCCAAAAACATCTTGAGAAGAAACAGGTAGTGCCTTAAAATATGGAAAATATTATGGTCTTTTGTTATAGTAAATCAGGTGTGATCAGTCTGAAAGCAAGAAAATAAAAATGATATTAACTGTTATGAGAGCATAACGTGAGCTTACATTTTCATTCCATCTGTAGTGAGCAAAATATGTAATTTCTTATTTCTGTAGTGCATTTATCTTAGTGACCACTGCTACCTCCTAATTAATGCATGAAATACCAGAATATCTAGCTATTAAAATTGTTCTGTAAGCTATAGTGTCCCCTCCCCAAGGAGAGCATCACAAAAAACCCCAGAAATGAATGACCTAATATTTTTATCTGAGAGTGATGAGAATTCATACTCGTTCTTCTTAATCACTCAGGAAATAGCGAGCCACTTTCAATTATCTAACTGCTGGAACTAGGAAGCAGAATGAACTGCCACTACAGAGCGGCAGGAGATTTCGGGTTACTTCCACTTTCAGCTTCTGACACTAGGGACTCCTGAGGGTTTTGACTTTCACAGAGCAGTTGGACAATATTTTGAGGACTGGCAAACTCTCTAAGAAAAAAAATCTGAAAGCGTGATACCTTAAAAAAAAAAAATGGTATCTTCTGAGAAATTGGAACTCAAAACTGAAGGCCCCCTAACTCAGGAGTCACTTTTCAGAAGCTTAGGATCTATACAGCTACTGTAAACATTTTGCCCTGGCAAGTGCATCTTACCAATTCATCATCTCTGAAAGATATGCAGCGCACACGGGACAGCCTCTTGCAGGGTCACCACAACAGAAAACTATGGTTTCACTGATGAGCTACCAGAGGCCCCAGATTGGCTTCCCCTGAGCAGTTTGGGCACCAAGGGGACTGTCTAGAGCCTCTTTCTTGGTTCTGTAGATTCCCCTGAATTTGTGCCTCATAAACACTGCTCTCCATATCTCTCCATTAGATTTTTCTGGGATCCAGGACATGACACACCCAGGTACTCAGATGGGGGAGGGAGGGTAGGAGAAGAAATAGAATTTTGTCAATAATCAGACAAATTCCCATCACAAAAACCATTTTAGGCTCACCGAAACTTCTTCAAAGGGTAGAATTTTCTAATGAAATGGTTTTGGTTGATTAAACACAGATTAATCAGAATATTTTTGACCATCTAATTAGCCAGAAGGGGAGGCTATCAAATGTTGAGGAATCAATCTGATAATGAGAAAGATTTGCATTAAAAGCCTCATCAGTCTCATAGTGGCAGAGAGAACTGTATATGAAAGTCATGACAATTTAGCAGGTTAGTTCTGAGTATTCAAGTGACAGATATAATTTAGAGAGAAATGTTCTTACATCCTTTATTAACTAGTTTCCTGATGATTTACTAAAGAAATCTGCCATCTCTAGTTATGCTAGATGTCTGTTCATCTGTCTGTCAACTCCTTCTCTTCTCACCTGCTTAGTGTGACAGTAGGAGAGAACTCAGACAACTCTGTTACTATCAATGTACAAAACCACACGTGCCCAGGTAAATTCATGCCCTCTTAGAGGGAAGGCTGTGACATTGGCTCAGCACTACTAGGAGACTCAAGAGAATCAGCTCTTGAGAAACCAGCAGAAAAGTAGCCTACATAAATGCTGCTAATTGTGCAACTGCCTTTTTCTTTTCCAGTTTATTATCGTTAATCAACAGGAAGGTCTTAATTTCAAACCTCTTCTAAGTTTTGCCCAGAAGGAGGAAAGGGTGCTATGAGAAAAGAAAACTCAAATCAACTGACCAAATGCTGCAGTCCCCCTGTTCTCTGTGATGCTGCAGCCCCCCTACTCTATGTGGGTTATAAAAACAACCCAAGAGGTGGTTTCCAAGGCTTGGCACTTCTGCTATGACAGCTGTAGGCACATTTTGATCAGACTGGTGGCTATCATGACAAGTCATGGAGATCTTGCCATGATATAGGGGGCTGGATATTTGCTGTCAGATTATGATTTCTATTTCCTCCCCTCTTTCCCTGGTCCCTTCCCTTGCTTCCAGGATTTTACAACATCTGAAATGACAATGTCCAAAATGACACAAAACTACATCCTGCAGGATGTTACCTCCACAGAAAAAGATGACTGAGGCAAGCTCAGGCTGTTTGAACTTCTACAATAGCCCTGTCATGGCTCACTCATTACCCGATCACAGCTGCAGCACCAATGATTTTTCCAGCACTGTGGTTTATTTTTTGAGGGAAGGCTCATTTGAAGGATAATACAAGGAAATGAGTTTGAACATGCTGAACTGGGACGGAACCATTTGGGTTTCTGATTTCTTTTCAGTAGTTCAAGAGCTATATGTTTTCTGGCTCTGAGCATTTGTTCTTCTGATGCTACGCACAGAAGCGCGCATTTAGACTGAATAGCCCCCTGTAGCCCTGTGTCTCAACTTCTCCACACCAGTGTGCTGGTGCACTGAGACCAGACACAATGATGTTCCTCTGCTCCCTCTTTTCTTGTGCAGAGTCTCTGCTGGTGGGTCAGAAAGCCAGGAATTGCCTTTATGGCCGTGCAGTCTGACCTTGGGCATCACACAAAGCTATTGCCTTCCTGCAATAACACGTCCTTTCTCTCACATGAGTTATATTTGTTGCATTGTCACTTTATTCTCTAAGACATTTTCTCTTTGTCCTTTATCAGCTGTGGTTGTTGCAGCCTTCCATGGGCTAAAGGAAAGAGAACACAATACACACTGAGAGAGATGTCATGGCCTTTCCACACATTCGTTCTCAGCGAGCTTTTGTGCAAGAAGTGAGAAAAGGGCTGTGATCGGTATAGAAAATACATATAGTGGGGGAGTAGCATTGAAGCTACAAGATTCAATAGCATTTACTCAGGGAACACTTTTGAATCGAGAGGATCACAGTCTGTAAGGATACACATCTCAAGAGGTAAAGAAAAAATGCTGCTAAGATTATACTGTTGGTTTTCTTATCAAGAAAAAAGATAGCAAGTGTGCAATGTTCAAGGGGACTGAGGAAGTCCAGTAAGTCTGCAATAATAGGTGTCTTGAAGTATTACACAGATCAAGTAAACCAACTGGACAAGTTTTATAGATGTTATTTCTCATTCCTTGAATCTACTGCTTCTGAAAATAGTTTTAGTTCTGCAACACATGAGGCAAGAGGCTGCTGTCATCTTAAATAACCTGAGGAAAAGTGAAAATTACAGAAATAAAAGTGAGATTAGAAAAAGAAAGAAGAAATAAGACAAGGTTTCATTCTGATTGTGAATCCTTGCTTCTCTCTTGCTCTGACTGGGGAAGAGCTCTGGATTAGTCAAAGTGTTGATAAAATTAAAGCAGGAAGGGGAGATTCAATCATTTTCTTTCATTGTCTAATCAAAGTGTCCCTCTTTGGAGGTTAAGTATGTTAGTGATTAAAGGAATAGCATTTAAACCAACCATGAGTTTATAAAAAAGGGTTGAAAATGACCCCATAACTGCAGCAATCCTGACAAGGTTAGCAGACTGCCACAGGGGCTGGAATACAGGAGCACTCCTCCTGCTATTCACTGATTCTGAAGATGCAGTCAGTGACAGATTCTGACTCACTTGTTTTTCTGCTGGTGGTTCTTTTTCTTCCCTCTTCCACCAAATTTCAGCTGCTAAAGTTTCCTTATCTTTGTTACTGAGGACTTGTTCTGCTATATGGCTCTGGACCAAGACACAAGAACGTGTATTTACAGTGCTGCAGAAGTTTACTTAGTGGGCACTTTTGCAAACAGAAGTCAAGAAGCAGGGAAAAAAGAAGGTATAACACTTAAATATGGAAGTAAACTATTTGATAGAAAGACTTTAAAGAGACTTTAAAAAAATCTTCCTTTAAAAGAAGGATATTCTGTAATCTAGTGCAACATGATTTGCTATCCTCATACACAATGCTCTTCTAATCCTTAGTTGTCTTCTCCCTTTGCTTCTTGTAGTTGCTGGGTGAATACTGTGAGACATCCTGGCTGGTTCCTGACTTGTGCAGGATACATCTACATGGAGTTGTAACTGACTCTCCTTCAGAAAGTAAGTAAGTGTCTCTGACACATTGCTAAATAATGTTTTAAGGGACTACCTATATTTGAAGGTTTTGCTTCTGTCAAATTTGAATTTGAAATTTCCCAAATAGTGCAAAAAATTGTTAGTGAATGAACTGGAATAAACACTCTTAGATAGACATTGCAAGTCTTAGTTTTGCTGGAAACCAGAAGAAAAATGTTGGTAACAAGATGTCGTTTTGAAGAAGGGCCATCCTGGGAAGAGCTGATTATCTTCTCCCATGTGTTGTAAATGAGGGCTTGCCTATCCGAAAAAAAAGAGACAGGTTGTTAAAGAGTTTGTTTTATCTTGCTCATTGTGCACATCTGTCTGTGCGAGGTTAAAATAAAATATTTAAAGTACCAGGAAGGCAGGAGGACTTGCAGTGACTGTTCCCCCAGCAGACTATTTCCAGACTGCTCGCGTATGTTGGTGAAACAAAGCACCGCATTTGCTGAAGTAAAAAGACTTGGTGCCAGGGGGCTGTAGGACACGTGGCTTCCTCCCAGAAGGCTGCAGGTACCTGCTGCAGGACGTGCTCACCACTCCACGGTCCCTTTCCTTAAAGAATAAATGTAATTACCATCGTTGTTTCCTGGCCTGTGTAGCTAGGCCTGCTGAGTTTTCAGGTTGTGGTTTTGAGCAGACGGGTGGGTTTCGCTGATCACCTGCTGTACTTATGCAAGACCTGGATTTTAAATAAAATCATGGTACATATTTTATCTAGAAGGAAAAAATGATTCTTGTCAGGGATGATTTTTTTGAATGCAGTTTATAATTTATCTTCTTTTTGTCGCCAGTCATCTCTAATAAGTCGTAAAATATCCTGATGTAATATAGTTATTCTAACTATCGGTTGAGTAATTTCTATGAATAATTCCTGGCTTAGGGTTGGTTTCATTTGTGAAATTCAAATAAGCCAGGCATTCTCTGTCCAGCTAAACTCTTCAGAATGATCTTTCTGCTAAATTCAGGTTCAATAATCTTTCTGAGTGTTCCCGAATACTTGCTCGTGATACATTTTATTCACTTACTTAGAAAAGGTACACAAGAAGTGTGCATACAGTAAAAGTGAACTAATCCATTCATGCAAATCAATATTCATGGGTTAAAAAAAGATCCCATGCTTTGTTGCATCTTGTGATACGAATCTATAGAAAATGTGAGTGGAATAGAGAACTACAAGAAGTTCTTGTTAGACAGTCAAATCAAGAACTGGATGCTTTCTAGGAGATATTACTGAGCTAAATAGGAGGTAATGAGCTCTCTAAAAGAATAACTTGATTAAATGAGGATAGAACTGCTGATCCAATGGTGTCTCCTTGGTTAAAATCTTTTGATTTACTATGGTACAGGAATGATATACACATATATAGTTAAGTATGAGTTATGTCTTGCATCTAACCTCCCAATGGTACTTAGTGCGTTAGCAGGAGGAGAACAATTACATTTTAAAATAGTTTCTACTGTCAGGTAGTGGCAATATCTGTGCCCTCCTGCAGTCTGTCTGTAAATACAGCACCTGTATGTAGCAAGTGCAAAAGTTTCATACGTGTTGAAGCTAAGAAAATATGTTTGTGGTGTGCTATGATTAGACAAAAGCTGCGTTTGAAGACGCTTAGAGGTTTGGAGAATTTGCGTTAGTCCTGAGAGAGAAGGACTCCGATAAGGCAATTATAGATGCGTGCTAAATTAATTAATCCCACAGCTTTATCACACAGAGGATGTTTTTGAGAAATAATTTGCAGGAAAGAAAAAAGTTTCCTCTTATTCATCCATATGGGATTTTCTGGTCAGTGATATATTTTGCTTGATATTACGGATGCAGAAGATTACATTCTGGAGTAATAGCATATTTATTTCTCTGCTGCAACTTTTATTGCATTTTATAACTGTAAATTATGAAAGGAAAATGTATGTATTGTTCAACGGACCTAATACTTTCTCCTGGTTGCAAATTACCACAGAAAGCAGACTTTAAAATTGACAGTTTTCTCAATATAAACCAAACATATTTTAGATAGATTTGTGGCTTTTGGAGTTATACAAAGATTCAACTCAAATTATGTTAAACACCCAAATACCAAGCATTTAATAATCCAACCAAGTTTAAGGCGCTTAAGTCTCGTTTAACTGTCTAAGATGGACTTTAGCTAATGGAAAGAGAGGGGAAGTGCTTAAGCCTCACGTGTCTCCTGCAGGGGAGATGAGCCCTTCTGTGATACCTGTGCTCTTCACTGACTTTAAGGAGAGCCTGGAGAAATAACTTCAGGCAGAAATCTGCCCTAGCTGAGGGAAAAGGCTAGTTCAGAATAAGGCTTTTAACTTCTTTTTACCAGAAAGAATAAGAAAACCAGGATCATTTATGTGTACTGTATATGCATATTTACAGATGGCATATATGTGCCTCTGATATGTTTGTCAGGCTCTGAAGCAATTTACAATAATTGTACTTTACAAAGTAAAGGGGCTGGGCTGGTACATGGGGTTATGACATGCTGGCACTTCTCCCAGGCTGCCAACACGTACAATTGAATCTCGTTTTTCACTTCTGCTCCTGCAGTGAAAAATAAGCCTTCAAAACATTCATTGAAGTGCAGAGTGATGCAGCGGTGTCTACCCGCGTTTGCAGCCTCAACCAGTGCCACCGAGAGACGCGAACTGGCCCTTTCATTTTCAGTGGCTATCTCAGAAGTTGTATGGTGGCAGTGCAGAAGTCAGGCTGAAGTGCTACTTTACAAAAGAGCGGGGAGGAATCACAACAGGAAGATTTACATTTCGGTCTCTCAGCAGCTCTTCATTCCCACCCAGATGGAGATAGATAATAGCGCAGCTCTGTCTTCTCACAGTCATAAATAGTATCCCTACATGTTAGTGCATCTCTCACACACCTTACACTTCATTTTTATGCTACAGATACTTGCAAGGCGTAGATTTCTGTTTTGTTACACTGCCAGTACTCTTTCTGCATCTGCCTAGTATAAACAGCATTTTTACCAGCTTCTGAATTAGATTTTCTTAGAAGAAAAAAGTTCTCTTTACCATATTCTAAATTAAACTTTCATTCCTTTTCAGTCCACATACGTTTTTTGTCAAGGATGATACTGAAAATATTAAGGAGTTCATTAAAAATTATGATTAATTAATTTTATTACAGTAGCACTAAAAAGCCCCCGCTGAGACAGGAGACCTATTGCACCAGGCGCTGTAGGGACACATAAAAGAGTGAGTTTCTGCTTCAAAGAGCTGAAAATTGAACCAGAAAAGACATGTTTCTCTTGGCTTCAAGGGAAACTGAATAAGGCTTTTGTGATATTCTTGAACAAGCTGGAAGCCCCATGTTTCATTGAAACCTTTTCTTTTTCATTCCACGGTTTCATAAAAAATAGATAATGACTGAAGCTGGATTCAATTATCAATTAAAAGAATCTCAGACTATCTGCTGCTCTGTCTCCATCCAGCCTGTGCCTTTTGCTCTCTTCATTCTTCCTGTGCAGGAACTGTACAACAGCCCTATGTTCCCTGTTCAGCAAACCTTTTCAAACAGCTAACATTTGTGTCTTGTCATCACATTTCTAATGGTGAATTTCCACATTTCAAAAGGGATTTTACTTCTAATTTTTGGTAGCTCTGTAGTTTTGTGAAAATATTCAAAACTTTAGGAGTAGTGAAAAAAGAAAAGGAGCAAGGAGAGAATGGCCTCTCTCATTCTCCTTTCTACCTGCTCTATTAGCAAAGGAGTTAGCAAAATGCTGAACGAGAATTGTGATAGTTAAAGCCTATGCTCTTCTTATCACTAGCCTTGAGTCAAAAGTACCTCATTGTATTATAGGAAATATAGGAAATAGAGAAAAAGAGAAGGTGGCAAAGCTGAAGGGTATTGCCTTTGTTGATGCAACAAAGTAGATTGACAAACTATACCAAGTTTACAAAATAAATCTTCCATTGTGCTCGGATTTAGCCTTGTATTTCCTAAGTTTCTGCTCTGCATCTTGTGAGATGTCCCTCTAAGCTCCCTCCTACCAGCCTACGAAGTTGGGAAGAAGTAGAAATGAGAGGGGAAGGAGGGGCTATGTGGGGGGCAGCCCCAGAGGGTGCCAGGCAAGCTGTGAAGTGACTGATTAGTGCAGACAGTGACAGAGCAAGTTCCAGCCAAGTGTGATCGCTTCTAAGAGGAAACGGCTTTGTTTCAACTTGACTATTGTTCTCTGATAATCTGTGAAGCTGGAGTGGAATTCAAAGCAGCACTGGTCTGAGTACTAATCTAATGCACAGTAGTTCCTTGCAACTTGCTCTGATCTCCAGTGCCTTTAATCTTGCAGTAAATTTTGATTTGATTTCTCTCTATGCCATACCTCCCCAAGGAGATGGCAACAGGGAGCTGATGGGAGCTGCCCAGGCCAGTTGAAGTACTGGGGGGCCTGTTTGAAGCGTTGGTGAAGAGAAAAAAAAAAAAAAAAAGCAGCTTCTCAAGCTCTCTAATCTATTTTCTCTCCTGAAAAACAAGCTGATGGTTTTAAATTGAGTAAAACAAGTGGCTAAATCACCTTCTTAAAATGAACTACTGAACAGAAACACAGTCTCTCCTGTGGATTTCAGTAGATGACAACCAAGTTCCCTGTGGTCTCTTTCTGACATACAAACCTGTTATTTAGTTTTCTGTAGAACCTGGTGAATTATATTAGCTGACTCAGAAACTCCACGAGGACTACTTCTGTCTGCTCTAAAGCACCTGGCTTTCACGGGTGTAACTGCCATTTCCTGCTCTAAGCATGAGGTGCTGCAGTCCCAGATCAGTTGTGAGGCTCATGGTGCTCAGGCAGACCAGGACTGGATGGTCCAAACTCAGGCAACAGGACTCAGGGAAGTCCTGGGTGTAATGTGAGAGCCAGCTTCTTCCTCGCATTTGCTGACAACATCCACCCGCTTCTTCTAGGGGAGTCTGTACCACCAGATGCAGCAACCTTTCATATGTAACTGTGCCAAGCTCCATAGAATCATAGGTTGGAAGAGACCCTTGGGATCATCAAGTCCAACCATCAGCCCTACTCTACAAGTTCTCCCCTACACCATATTCCCCTCAACACCACATCTAATCTACTCTGAAACACAGTCAGGGATGGGGACTCCACCACCTCCCTGGGCAGCTGATTCCACTGACTGACCACTCTTGCTGTGAAAATTTTTTTCCTAATGTCCAGCCTAACCCTACCCTGCTGCAGCTTGCAGCCATNCTCCAGCCACACTGCCCCAAGCCTGTAGCGATGTATGGGGTTGTTGTGGCCCAAGTGCAGGACCTGGCACTTGGCCTCGTTGAAGGCCATGCTTCTGCCTCCAGCAGAACTTTGTTCCAGTAGCAGAAGGGTGGCTGTGTCCCGCTTCCCTTCAATTCAGCATGTGCTCGTAGCCACCTTCTGTTTCCCTCAGTCTCGTGAATTGGGATCAGTTGGGCTCTGCCATGGGAGTCAGCACTTCAGTGATTTCTCAGGAAATTTAAACCAGGCAACCAACTTGCCAGCTGCTTACCTATGGAGCCAAATGGAGCCTTTGGAAATATTTTAGGCTGTGAGCATTTCTTCCCCATCCTGAAATGTTAGGAAGGTTAAAAAAAAAATATAACAATCCTTGTAAATAGAATTATGCTGCTGTGATAGTTCTGTAAATTTCTTTTCTCATTCTGTACAATCTCAAAACTGTAATGGAAAAGTTAATTGGAATCTTTCAAGGTTTTCTTAAATGCTTTCACTGTTTTTCTCCCTCCCATGTTGGGAATATTATTATAAGTGATATTTCCTATTTTTATTGGGTGAACTGACACCTTTTTTTTACAAATAAAAGGAATGGGAAAATTTCTGACTAGCAGACTGATGATCACAACCGGGGTAGATCTGTTCCCATTATGCTTGTGGCTTATTTAGGATATAGGACAGGAAGATGGACTGTTTGTAGCTGCTGTTCAGGTAACTTGGTAGCCTGTGAGGGGTGCAGATGAGCCCTTCATGCCACACTGCACGGTGCTGCGCTGGGCGGAGGGGTCACAAGCCCCTTCAGTGCCCTCAGCACCTGCCTCGCTTCACCCAGGCTGCAGCTCTCCCTCCCTGTGGATCCATGTCCTGTGGATATATCAGGGGATGCCAATTAGCTGAACAGGCAGTAATGGCAAAATCACTGACAAGCTTTTAATCAATAGGGTAGTCTAAGAGAGATACCTGGATTCAATTTGAAGCGAAGGTGAAAGCAGGAGGTGTATTTCAGGCGCAGGTGTATGGGATTCGCAGAGGAGGAAAGGAAAGTAGGCATAATAGGGTTGAGTGGATTATTTTGTTCATTTGTTTGCTTTTCAAATGCCTCAGACACTTCCTGTTCTGCTCTTTCCAGCCTCAGTTTAAATTTTCATAGTACTCATTTCACCGCTTAGCTGTGTCATGTCGCGTTACCACATAGCACCAGGCATCAAAACTTAATAACGGAACAAACACGACAATCACTTTAAACTAATGCTGCCCCTCTTTCATTATTCAGCCAGTTACATCATCGGCTGCTGACAGAGATCGTCTTGGAACTAAATTTAAAGGCATATTTACGTAAAACCCCTGTGTCTAAGTTAGTCGTTTCGGTGTTCTTTTTCTGTGCGCCCTATTCTCTTGAGAGAAAAGAGTCCTTGTTCAGAACATGAACGAAAGGAAGAGGGAACAGGCACTAGCAAACTCTCGAAGAAGTACTTCATACACACAATACACATTTTTAAGCTCCACTTTTTTTCAATTTAGGAAGTTAAATTCAGTTTGTGCTTAACCTTATGGTTAATATTGCCTTATTTTACACCTGTAATTTGCAACATCATTCTACCTTCATAAACAAAGTTTAAAAAAGGAGTGGGATAGTCCTGGGGCATTGGTTTGATGGTGAGTTAAAGGGAAATTGTGCTATAATGGTACAATGAAATACTTACAGCTAGTTGGTGTCCTTATTGAGGAAAATAGCAAGACAATCTTAGTGGCTTCTCTTTCTTCACAAAACTGGTGGGAGAACTAGTGTGAATGGCAGAATCTGGCAAAATACTGAGCATGCAAATGAGCACAGCAATAAACAGGCAAGCTAATCACAATATGAAGTCATACTGATCGTTCACTTGGTGTGTGTGGGTTTAGTGCTAATTATTTATG
Organism: Jacana jacana; assembly: GCA_013400555.1. Taxonomy (NCBI): domain Eukaryota; kingdom Metazoa; phylum Chordata; class Aves; order Charadriiformes; family Jacanidae; genus Jacana; species Jacana jacana. The sequence goes on along the minus strand of VZTM01001751.1, from coordinate 71,546 downwards.
ATACTTCATACTGTGATAATGAATATTCTTTGCTATGCTTTGGAAGGATAATGAAGTTTTACTGCCAGATTCTGACACCTTTATTTTTAATTATCTACCAGTTATCATGTACATGGCCCCGCTGACTTAAGGAGTACCATATCTCTGAACATGGAAAAGAGGAACAAACTTTGACTCTTAGACAAAAAAAAAGGACATACATGTGACACAGGACAATCTGGATTAATGAAGAGTTTTGCACTTATGTTCTATGGAAGCAAGAAATATATCTATTTTGATTCAAGAGGTGTCTTGCTGGAAGGGGTTATCAAAAAGAGCTCCAGCAGGGGACACAAAAGCATTTAGAAAAGGCACAATGAATTTTGACTGCTTTTGAATCTATTTATCAAAGCCATTACTATTGCTATTTCAACCCAGGTGGAACAATAGTAAATACTGAACAAAGCAACTCGGTCCGTATTCAGAGCATTTCAATACATGGGAAGTGAAATGCAATAAGAAAGCAAGCTTGCAGAGTCAGACCTATTGACTCCTGCTACTTCTGTTTCTCATTGAAAATGAATGGAGGATGGTGAACAAAAATCTGCAAGATATTTACATTACTGCGATTAACATAAAATAAGAAGCACATTCAGTAATGTGACTTTATTATTTAACAAAATCAGTGATCTTTTACAGCACAGGAACATAATCCAACTGTAAACCTCGGCACTTCCTTTCATTTTGACTAACTTTACATGTCAATTTACAGACTGAGTGGAGCCATACCATTTCCCTAGCTGCCATTTATCCCTATAGGAGGGACTTTGTGCCGTGAGTGGGCCCCTATATGATAAAAACCTGCATCACCTGTGGAGGACAGGCAGTGGGAAGACTGTATGTTCCAGTTGTGAGTCCTGACTTGCACAGGTGCTATCCCCTGGGAGCAGACAAGTATGGCACCAGCAACTCTTTCTCTCTGCCAGTCCTTGTTCATAATCTTTTAGAGATCATAGTGTCTGCACAGCTTTCTTCCCTTGGATTTTTTTCCCCACTGTCCCTATATTAGATACTTGAAGAAACTCACTGGGGAGAATTTCATCTTGCTCGGTTAAAGCGGCAGCTGAGGCTGACGCCTGCCAGGCACTCAACCCTCCTTCTGAGGCAGACTGGGGCTTTGCATAATTTCTACTTCAACCAGAATTCCAAAGCAAGTCCTTGATGATACAAAGGAAAAACAAAGAAGAAACAAAACCTGAACATATTGGGTCATTATAAAACGCAGTTAAACATCTTAAGGACATCACAATATGAGAGAAGAAAAATGACTAATGCTCAATACGCTGCTGCTATCTGAAAAAAAAAAAATAAAAAAAAAAAAAATCTGAACACACACACACACACACACACACACCCCAAACAGACAAAATACCTAAAAAACCAAACCCCACAAAAACCAACTTAGTCCAAAATTGCAGTCGGTATGTCTTCTGGCCAGATCTAAAGTGCTCTGAGACCAACAGCAGAAACCTCGTTGCCTTCATTGCCTCCTCTGGCTTCTGGGTCAAGTCATCCAGTATAAATGAGTTTTTATCTCCATGATTAGTGCCATGCAGCAGATGATAAAAATTCAGTAGCTCTCTTTTGTCTTGAAATTTCCAAGGCTTATGGGTTTTGCCTGATTTCACCTGAGTATTCAGCAAACAGCTTAGCACATCACTGTTTGCTTTTGGTCATTTGATCTGTCCTTTGGGCAGTCGTGCAGGCGGGTTTCATTTCAGATATCCCCATTCACAATGTGCTTTAGCACTTCCCAAAGCTGGTTCAGACCCTTAGAGCACAGCAAAGAAGTGGATTTTAATTTTGAGTTGCAGCTGCTGTTGTCAAAGTTCAGTGCATTAAGCAGGATTTTGTTTTCATTGCTCTCTCATAACACCAGGAACTACATTAACTACAAAACATGTGCTTAAAGTAAGGTAATAGAGAAATATATTGTTCTTGTTATTTGAAATGTCACAAAAGATCTTGGGTTCATTTCAGTAGCACAATGAAATCAAGCTGCAGTTTTCACAAAGGCATAGTTTCAGATGCTTAAAGTGAATAGATGAAATGTTCTTTAATTTTCTTTTGCTGTTGCTTCACAGCAACACAACAAACAACTGCCTCCATGTTGTAGCAATGAAGATGGTGACTTCTCCTAGCTGCCTTTGGTTTCATGGGCTTTCAGGGAGGATCCCGCCTCATTTACAGCCATATCCCCTGTGTTCAATTTGGCATGCTGTGTATCACCTTTTACCTGTGTGTTTTCGTAGCTGAGAAGCCATTACACTGCTAGTAACTACAGCATTAAATTATAACTTGAATAAAATCACGCAGGAAATGGAAAGAGTTGGATAAAAGCCCACAGTATATGTAAAGGATGGCTTGGACGTGGAACATAAGTTAAGGTATAACTTCCCTGGGTAGCTCACACAGAAAGTAAAGGGCAGTCGTGCTCACCCTTGTGAGGCTGTCATGAGTAAGGGTGTGCAGGCTATAATGTCGGTCTCTCTCTTTGCTTACCCTCCCCTATATTGCTCCTATTTCCAGTAGTAAAATTGTCATCTTCTCTACTCTAGTTTCTGAGGGTTTTTCTCGCCCTCTTCACTCCCTGGCCATGTTATTGAGGTCGTGAGACAATACCTGAGACAATCCCACTGCCTGGCTGGAGGAAAGGAGGAGGGGAGATTGGTGTTGCTATGGGCCAATGTTCCTCCAATCGCTTTAGTATCATTTTAGCTGCAAAAGGGTTGCAGCAGAGAGTGCTTTTCAGATGCTGTAATAATCCTGTTCTTATTTTTGTCCACCTTTGACTTTAAAATAATCCTACTCCAGAAAAAAAAAAGAAAACAAAAACAAAAACAAAAAAAAAACACCCCAACATTAAAAAGCAATAAGGTAAACTGTTGTAAAATTCATCCCTTCTGCCTGATTGTCCACAGAGACATATGCAGCACAGCTCCTTCCATGAGCATATACATTGACGTATATGCACATACATTGTCATGTCTGAACCTATATATGTATTGATTGCACTCATACCTTTTGTGCATATTCATAAAAATATCAATGTATTTATGGAGTGCCAACATCTCAGCAACCCACTCATGGAGCTCTCTCTCATATGCTGCCCATAGGCCATTTGTAGCCATGCTGCAAGGGCTTTCAAGAGAAAAGCAAGTTCAAGCCAATCAATTTGTCTGCATGTAAAAGGACCTCAGGTCACCTTTCTCTGTCCCATGTTCTGTAAGGGAAGCCAGCAGCCTGCCTGGATTCTATTCAAACCTTTCCAACCTGGTTGACTTGGACAGTCATCTACAGGGCATCAGTGAGGGTGAGATACCCCGAGCTGAGCCGGCACACTTTGCTGCGTCTGCTTGGCTCACTCATGCAGCATCTGCAGGAAGCACCGTCTCATTGCTCACTCTATAGTGATGGCCACCTGAGACAGACCCAGGCTGGACAAGCAGCCTGCTGACAGGCCTTCAGTCAGCTGACTGTAAGTTAAAAGCAAGACCATCTCCATGAGCAGAACTGTAACACAAATCAAAAGGCCATCATCTCCACTCATCTCTAGTGGCCGTATTTAAGACGTGAATATAATGGAAACTCCTTAAAGTTTAAATTGCCATCCTGAGTATTCAGTCCCAGAATCTTAGGCAATTATATATCTAAATCTTGTTAGTGGTGGATTCCTTTGATGCAAAGAAAAGGAATTAAATAACTTCTTGGACAACTGTCTACAAATAAGGAAATGGATGCTATCATATTGCCAAGCAGAGCTTTGTAATCAAATGATAGCCCTCTTTATGGTGTGTTAAAGAGGATTTCATGTCATCAAACCAGTTCCTAATCTGGAGATGTTCATGATACTGAAGAAGAAACATTTTTTCCCTAAGCATCCTTATTGGAATTCTCAGTTCAAAAGCCAAGGGATGAATACAGAAGGCAAAAGCATAGGAATGGAGCTGTGACACTCACCAGTTCCTCTACTGTTTCTGAACTAAATTGTCGATGTAGGCTGGCTCTACAGCAAGTTTCTTCAGTTGCAGTTAGGGAGCATTCACCACCATGCCCTTTGCAGCTTGTGCTCAGGACTTACCTTCGTAATGTTATCAATGAAGCAACGTAAAACAGCTTAAAGTATCACTTTGCAATCAATTAATCCAATGATTAGTTAAATAAGTTATAAATTTTGACTAAATTTGAAAAAGCCCTGTATCCCACACTACCTCCACTTACTGGCAAAATTGCATGAAATGTAGAAAATGTCCTTCAGATGCCAGCGAGCCAAACAGGAACAGAGGAGTTTCTTCCCTGTAGGAGATTTTGGAGACCCTTGCTGTGGGATTGAATTCTTGACATTTCCATCTCCATCTCTCGTAAATATGAAGCTACATTCCCTCCTTAAGCATTTGTAAGCTTTTTTTGTCCAAGCCTCTGTTTTCATATCTTTATTTTGCTCTTTTTTTTTTTTTCCCTTCCCCCCCCCCCGAAACACTTCAGGAGCACTGTATAACTAAAAAGCACTTGAAGGCCATAACTGACTATAAACTCCCCTCAGCAATGTCTGGACTTTCTGTGAGCTGACTGCAAGAGAGTTTTCAATGAATAATGTCATTACTCTTCACTTGCTTTTACATCCTTTTCCAGAGATGGGAGTCTGATTGCTCTTCTTTTATCTGTTCCTGAGGTTTGCTTTAATTCTGTCTGATACAATGTGCATACATCCTGTAAAAGTCTGTCAGACAGAACTTTCTCACTCTCCTACCAGCTATTGTAGACAATCCCCACTGTAAATTGATTTGAGTGACTTGAAACTGCATGTGAGATGTGAGCAGAAACGAGTGTCCCATTTACTCCCACACTTATTCTGAACTGGTCTGGCTGAAATGCAGTTGCAAGCAATTAGGAAAAAATATACAGGCTTAGCACCTTGCTTTTATTCGTGTTCAGCTTTGCAGAGCTACAGAGCTTGGACAGACACACATGAAATATGAAGGATGTCTCTTTGCCACCTTCTGAATAAATTATTAGTTACCCATCTGAGTGATTGCTTCAGTGCAGTTCTGGATTAGTGTCTCGTGACAAGTAAGGTCAACAGAGAGTTTGATGCCCCCAAAGTACTGATGTTTAGGTTTTCAGTACAGCCCAAAACAGATGTTTATAGACTTTTCAAACCCGAATTTTAGCACCTTGGGATCAGGATGTTCATTTTCTACAGGCAAGTTTCGGAAGCCTGATTTCACAAATAGAGAGATACCCAGATAATGCCAAGGAATTAAAATATTCCCAAGTAGTTTTTCCATAGAATAAGTAGCAGAAAATCAAATTGGTGGTGTGATGCAATTGTTTCAACTACAGCTCTCAGTGTGAGGCAGATGATGCATGGAGAGAGTTAGGAATTGCATAATGCATAAGTTGAGAAAGAATAGGTTTCACTTAAATGTATGGTTGAAAAAAACTGCAAAAAAATTTAAGAAAGAGGGAAACAAGCTAATGCTATTTTTAAAGGCTCTACTTTTTAGACATTTCCTAGCCAAATTAATAACCCAGGCCCTAGTTAAAACAGTGGAATGTGAAACCACTGTGCATTATTAAGCCTGGCGAAAACGATGGGAATTCATTACTTCATGCTTCATGGAATTTCCCGGTTCAGACTGACAGTTCATATCAGTGGCAGAAAATGTTGTGCTTTCTGCCTGAAATATCTAGAACACAGTACTTATAGACAAGAAAAGACTTTGCTTAAGCTGCATACATACAATGGTCACAGTCATCTTGTGCTTACCAGGTAATCTTTGCATGTTATGGAACGATAATCTAGGCCACAGAATGAACTATGAACACTTTTTTCACTTTTTTTTTTCTTCTTGCATTTAGGCTCATCTTTGCATTTTCAAATCTTTCCTATTCACTGTGATAAATAACATCACTAGTAACAGGTTGAATGTGCAGTTGTTCCCATAAATGGGTCACTATATTGCTACTAGGACAATATGACAGACTTAAAAACTGAGGGTGGGGAAATACAAGATAAACCATCAGATGATTCCAAAGGCTTTTGCAGGGTTGGCCACTTTTCAGACACCATATGTTCAGTATCATCTGCACCTGCAGAAACAATTCTGATTTTTCAAAAGCTGTCTCCAAGCTAGGTTTGCAGCAGCGATGATGTACTTTTCCACAGTATTACCATTGAAAAGTATAAGTTTGGAGGCAGAGTAACAGCTCAAGATCTCAGCAAAGCTTAGATAGTCCTTGCCCTTCTCTTCTCCTTTTTCTGATCAAGACCAGGATTTAGTCTCCTACTGCAAAACCTGTGGCCAAGGAAATCTTAGATGGAGACCAAAAGGATATATCTACTTGACAAGGTCAAAGATAGACCTGATTGCATTTCCTATAAAACTTCTTATTGCAGGGCACACCATTTGTCAATTTTAAGCCCTTCTCTCTAATGCACAATCTGTGTTTCCAGCCCTGTGTTTGATCAAACACTGTATCTTATCTCACTCATGCTCAACTATCGATATTATTTGCAGAGCTGGTTACAGAGTAGAAAAACATTAAAATATGCCAGGTAGAATAGAAGGATATATGCCTGTGAGAAGGAAAGAGAGGATGCTTTTTTTTAAGAGAAATTCAGATGTTTTATTTTCATTTGTTATTGTTAATCTGTTATTTAGTGTGTCACAGTTGGGCTTGAATCCTCAGTGCTCATATACACATACTTCAGTGCCAAAGGGCTGAAAGCTACATTGGATATTACTGTATTCTCCTCTTTCCAGCCAGTAGAAAAATATAACAATATCTTTTCTATTATTTATTTAATGCTTGTTCTAAATATTATTATTTATTAATAATTTTGAACAATAATAATAGTAATAAAACCCACTTTAAATTATGAAATGTAACACTAACATTTGGGAGACGGGCAATGACACTTATAGTGTTTAGCATTCAGGAGAAATATCTTTCTTGGAATAAATGTCAGAATGGACAACATGATAGTAGTAGCCAAAATGCCTAGTACTCAGAATGCCAGTGCTCCCCCCTGTGCAGGCTGCTGATTTCAGATTTGCCAATGCTTGGCTTCATCTATGAACTTTCTCACCAAAACCTGGCCATCTCGCTTGAGGTATTACCTCTGGGAAAGTAGAGAAGAAAAAGCATGGCATAGCTAAGTGAGGTCTTGTAGTAGAAGAAGATGATTGAGGGTGTCTTATTCAAGGCTTTCTCACAAATGCATATATTAAAACCCACCAGTGATAACAGTAAAAAAAGAGAGAGATTGGTCCAAAATGGAGGGAGTGATAGAAGAGGGAATAGTATTTTGCTTTGTATTTAAATCCTGCTATCGTCAGTACTCATAAGTAGTGTATCCTTGGTTGTTAACTTTTATGAAGTGCTGGTTTCCCTTTTGGCTACCACCAGTCTATCATCCCTGCAGTGAGGGCTGTCTTTCTGTCCACAGCTGAGCCAAGTAATTGCTCTGTATGAGCCTGAAGTACAATATTTTCTCACTACCAACCTCTCACCATCTACCTAATAGCTTTGAGACAGCCTCGGTCTGTTGGACTGAATGACCACTAATGACCCAACTGTTCTTAGGAAGATGTTTTATTATGTTTAGAACTCATTGGGCAAAGTCTTAACATGTTTCTATAATGATTAGACCTCATTGGGCGTATGATGCAGTGTAAAGCCAGCACAAATGGGCCAGGGTTCTCAAAGCCTTCTGTCTTTCCCAGCTTTGTGTGTGTAGCCTCCCCATTCCCTACAAATAACGTGAAGCTTCTGCCTACAGCACTCTGAAAAGTGCAAGCCAGATCTGATTATGCTCTCTGTGGACATTTTGAACTCTTAGTGTGTTGGTTTTTGAGAAAATTAAATGGTTCTGAGATGCAAAAAACTTCTACTATCCCACGTTTAGTTTTTTCTGACTTTTTACAGGAGAACACAGGTAGGTCTGAAGACCAAAGTGCAGTAGTATAAATCACAACTTCTTTCACAACTTCACACTTACTTCACAATTCACAACTTATTCGAGTATACAGTCTAAAGTATCAAACCAAATAAAAGTTCATGCTATGTGCTATATAAATATACAGGAAAAGAAAAGGATATCCCTGTAAACTGCATTCTGTACAGAAGGGTTTTCAACACCTCTTCTAAGTCAGTAAGGCACAGAGAACCAAAATACCAGGTTGACAGTAACCAAAGGACTCAATGAAGAAAACGCACCAGAAAACAGCAGTCACCTGATACCTAGTGGAGGGAATATGAATCCACGTGGGGGACCTTCTGTATTATCACAAACTGGTCATGCAAGGGAGTACTCAAGGAAGGCAGATGTTCCTAGATAGTAAGTCTGGGATTGTCCAAAGTACCTATATGTCCTTAAAAGAAAGACTCTTAGAAAGTCACCAGACCTTTTCTTTTCTTTCTTTTTGCCACACCAAGCGGTTTAAAATCCCACTTGGATGGCAACCAGCGTGACAATGGGTAGAAACAGAAGAAAAGTTGAAAAATTAGGAAGCCATTCTTATGGCTAGTGTGCACAGAAATATTTCTAGTATTCAGCAATGAAATGTGGAACTTTGATTTATTTTCTCTCAGCAAAATTGTCAGTAGTTTTTCATCAAACATTGTAGAGAAACATGGATTTAAAAATAGGTTGAGCAAATATAAAAAAAAGATATTTTTTACTTAAGTGTCTGCCCTAGAAAAAATATGGGAGAAACAGGAGAGGAATGTTTTTGTGTTATGGAAAAAAATTGAAACCCATGGAAGAGATTGGGTTTTTAAAGATTTAAATAAATGTTGTCTCTCACACATTTTTCTCTTTTTTTCTTTAAACACTTTAATTAGGTATTCTTTTTCACTTTTTCTTTGAAGAATAAACAACAAAAAAAGTATCCCTTTTTAAGACAGCCCTATTTTTGCATTGTGAATGCTAAATTCAGTCTGCAGCCTGAATGCTAAATCTCTACATGGAAAATCAAAATTTGTTTTGGCTTTTATGAATAGAAAGAAGTAAGTAGAAAAATACACAGTGCACTTAGACTCAAACGAACTAAAAAACCTTCTGCAATACTTAAGACATAATATGAACGAATTTATACTCATTCTGCACCATTTGAGTGTGTCATTTAGGAGTCCCCTCATTGCTCTACATGACCAGCACATCATCATCACTTTCCTCCTTTAATACTGCCAGGCCACTGTACCTGTGTTTGTATGTAATAGAGCAACGTATGAAATTTATCAGTAAATGTAAAAAAGCCTCTCTAAGAAGATATTTCTCCAGGCTATATCAGTTTCTAGAAAGGAAACAATTCATCACATGCTTCTGCTGAAAACCTCAAACTCAATGTCCCTTTCTGGAAAGGGGGGGGTCTTCTTCCTTTGCTCTCTCTTCACCAGGAAACTCAGCAACTTGGTTTTCCCTCTTTGGAACACTGGCCTCACAAAAAGGAGAAACTGCCCAGAGGCTTGCTGTCAAAGAGCAGCAACCAAAGAAGTGCTTCTCTGAAAAATCTGGCTATAGATTTTTTGAACAGAGAAGGAATTCAGTGATGCTAATACTCCTCCTGCAGCAGGGAGAAGCTGATATTTTAGTAAGCATTCCCTTTTGATATGAACTTTATCCCTCTCCTCTGTTAGGGTGATTGTTTACATATAATAAGGAAAATATTCCATTTCCATGTCTAAACAAAAATAAAAAATATTGTTTCTGTGGGCCATCAGAGCTGAAAATAAACCAAGCTGGCTGCCTCTGGGGATTTATTGAATTCAAGTGCCCGTGACTCATTCCATGAATACAATATAAAATCAAACCAAAACAAACCTTTCAAATTTGCCACATGAGAGACTGAAACAGGGTTCTCAATGCTGCCACATTGCAGGAGAGAGGAAGAAAGGAAAGGCTATACCAACTCTGGTACAAAATGTGTCTCTGTTTTACACGCTAGCATTCAGTGGCCACTACAGTCAATTGAAAAAAAGGTTTTAAAAAATACTATCTGCTTTAAAGAACTTGAAACTAGCTGTGCATGCACTTCACAGGAGTCAGCATCAGAAAGAAAATGAATGCTTTATATGCTGAGTGTAGTGGATGCAGAAACAAAGATGCTATTAATAGGAGTTATTTGGAATACATATGGAAAGAACAAAATGTATGGTGAGACTCTTTCATCCTGATTCTGATGAAGATGGAAGAGGAAGTGCCTTGCTGCAAGGAGAGTAGAGATCAAATATTATGCTGGAAGCATTTCCGTGTGAAATAACAAGAAGTTCTCAGAAACAAAGAATACTCTAAGCACTACACCCCACCTTACCCTACCCTTCCTGGACCAGCCACCGAAGAGTTAATGATGCTTCTCCATTCTCAAGGTGGGAAATTAGGATAATAAGTGGCAGCTGTGCCAGGCAGTAGGCTCTCTTTAAATACAGGCTTCTCCAGGAAGAATCCCTCTTTATAAAGTGGAAATGCTGCCTGGGTAAACTGGGGCTATGCTGAGATTCGGGCTTTGCTTCTTGGCCTCTGTGATGTCTCTTCTTAGCGGGTGCACAAATATTTGTTTTATTTGCTGCAGTTAGTAAAACCTGGATCTCCTCTTTTGACTGAGGACTTGTTGCCATGGTGGTCTTCAGCTGCTTACAAGCCTTGGATGAAATCTGTAAATCCCTCAGACTTGTCTGAAGTTTTTTTTAACTAGTGGATGGGGCATTGCAACAATTGAGTTAAATTGAAGATGTTAGGAATGCAGAACGAATCTACCAGAGTGTGAGATGGCTGTGGTTTGAAGAGAGAGCAAACAAGGGAATGAGAGTAATTGATTGTGGGCTGGCCCGTGTTCTGCAAAAAGATGCCTGGAGAGGAAGGCCTGAGCCTTCTGTAAACATACCTGTACTTGCTTACCTACCCGTGAGGGGGTCCTGGTACAGCTTTGTAGTAGTCAGGCAGCTAGGTCTAACAAGATAATGTAGGTTAAGGCTGCTTACTTACAGTCCTTGGTCAGTCAGTCTTTGTTGGTTCATTGCAGCTGGAGTCACCTTATTGAGAGGAGCTAAGTGAAAAAAAAAAAAGAAAAAGAAACAGTTGAGGGTATTGGACAACACCACATCCAATCTTATGCATTTTTGGCTTGCTGGGAGAATTATGCAGATTGATTACTTAAAAATCGGTTCTTTAAGGAATTAATAAACAATTAATAGCATAATGATTGTCTGTTTCTGTATTTCAGCTTACATGCCTCATGGTGGAGTCACCACCCCTGACTGTGTTTCAGGGTAGATTAGATGTGGTGTTGAGGCATCTGGTGTAGGAGAGAACTTGTAGAGTAGGGCTGATGGTTGGACTTGATGATCCCAAGGGTCTCTGCCAACCGGAATGATTCTATGATTCTAATGCCAATGTCTGCAATGCGGAGTGCGATGCCCTACAATTCACCACACTGAGCTCAGAGGACACTGGCTCCAGAGAAGCTGAACTGGGCCAGTGGGGGAAAGTGCTGCATAATGTCTCTGGTCTGGTCACCTGTATGGGAGCTTGTGGATGGCAGTAGTTTAATAAGTTGCTTTGGGAGCACAAGTGGTGTGGGTCACTTACAAAGATATTAAGCGACTCCTCTTTTGGATAGTCATGGCTGTAAAGTGGTTTAGTGGTTTGGCTTTTCTGTGCAGTCTTAGATCTATTAAAGAAAGAGACAGGGTGCAGGTGGAACATTTATGGAAGTAAGCAGAGATGTTAGTGGTAATGGTCTGAAGTTTGAATTTCTCTTTTCCTTTTTTCTTCTTCCTTCTTGTTTTTATTTTTTCTTAAAAGAAAGTGTTCTTGATCTCTGAACTGCTGTGATTGATGGAAGGGGGAAACATTGCGCTCTGTTCCTTATGCTAGAAAGAATATAGAGGAACAGAAAAGGCAACATGAACAGGGAGCCAGATCATCTCTCTAGTGAAGCTGATTGTGGATAGCGTCTCTAAAAGATTGGCCCAAGAGAGATGGGAAGGACTGGAAGAAAATAGGAGGAGATGCTAGAACTGATGCATCTTCTCTAACTGAAACAACTAAAAATATGATTTTAAACTCTACCTCTTCTTCTGTCTTTTGATTTTGAAAGATTCACGTCTAATGGTAGATGGGATAGTTTGTTACTAGTTGGTCCAATGGGGTAATTCCTTCATGAAATCAGATCTCTCACAGATGCACATCAGCATTGAGCACAGCATCTTCCCAAGAAGGCAGTCTGGCATTCAGCTGGAGACACTAGATGTCCGCTGATTCTCGATGCATTTTCTTTTCCAACTTACATACATCTGTAGCATCTGCTACATAAAGTACTATGTATTTGGTGTTAAAAAGAAATCACGGTTGCTATAGAATTTCAGAGTAAAATGCACGTAGTCAGTGTGAAGAGTAGATTGAAAAAATAATTAAATTAAATTTAAATTCAGGTCTAGCTTTTTCCACACTCTTTTCAAAGTCTGTTGTCATAGCTACTGCAGCATAAGCCTGCTCAGTATGTTCACTTTCTCTTTAAAGACACATAAACCTTTTCAACAAAACTGGAGTAACTGAACAAAACTGAAGTAATCTGAGGGGAAAAGAAACAAAACAAAACAACTTTGTGCATCCACAGTTTTATCATGAGCTTTTATTTGGATGAGGGACATTCAGTTAGCTAGGATCTATTTATTCCTTAAGGCCAGAGAACCAGATAATTAAGTGTACTTATAGTGCACAACAGTTGCAAACTTCAAAAGGGTCAAAATTTAGCATGGCTGTTTTCCCTCCATCTCAGTTGTTAACACTATTTATCTAAACATGTGATTGCCTCAAACTTTCGGCTTCCAGGAATAACAGAACATTTCTATTTCTGGACTAGGATGGACTCAAAGTTTAGACATCTCTGAAAATATTAGCCTTTTAAATTTGTCTTAAAGTTTTGACAATTATCTGGGCTTGCTTTGGTCTTTATTTGTATTAATTATCCTATGATCTCATTCTTTTACTCGGAAATGTCTCTGGATTTAACTCTTACATTATTGGAATTTCTTAAGTCAATTTAGATGAAAAGTTTTGCCTGGGTAAAAAAGAGTGTGTTTCAGGTTACACTGGAAGTTGGAAGTTAATTATTTTGTTGCAGCTCAAGCATAATTTATCTCTGGGGCATCTGTCTCAATCCACACAGGTGTCTGACCTGCGAGCCCTCTCCTCTATCATATTCCTCTCGTGGCTTTGTCCCACTGTGTGATGTGGGCTGTCTAGAGCGAGTTTCTTTGCAGCTTAGCATAATACCTGCAGTGGGCTTTGCCCCTTAGCTGAGCTGTATGCTGGTTGACTACATTTGGGGAATTCCCTCTGCTCAAGAATTGCTATATATCTGCAATATGTCAAATACTAGATACTGGCAAATATTTTCTGTCATTCCTGTAATGAGCTGACACATAGGTGCCTTATCTCTAGAAAATATATATAAAAAAAGGAATATCTTGCTGGCAGATAGGAAATATCTCTAAAACCCATGTGTCACCCAGAAGTTGATAACATACACTGTTCCTGCTGTGCCCAGTGGCAAGCAGTTGTTTCTTTGTATAAAGGCTAGATATGTCCTGCTGCTCAATATTTTAATTTTAAAAGAAGGAAGCTTCCTGTGAAAATAAGCATGGTTTGCTTTGTGCATTTTGGTGTAAGGGTTGGTTGCTAAAATGCTTAATGAACAAGCTTTAAGAGGACTGTGTGCTGTAATGGGCCTGGACGTGTCAATGTGCAAATGCTTACATGTGAGCATGCAAACGCCTGCTGGTTGTCGAAGTGAAATTTTGTTGCAAAATCATGTGGTTTTGTTTTGCTTTAGGGTTTTTTTCCAAACAAACAACTTTTTAAGAACACTGAGCTGTATGTTTATGTAAAAGCTAAAAATGCTTCAGGTATACCTGCTGTCTCTTCCTCCTAGACCTATTTTGTGCCTAGCATAGAACAAAAGGGATGGTCTCTCATACATCTGGCTGCTTGAGGTGTGGGCAGGGCGATAGGTTTAGCAGCTCACACACCCTTCCCCCTTCTTCATTCCTCATTAGGCAACATCTCCTTTAGTATTTAAAGAGCTGTATCAGCTTTTTCTGAGCTCCCTTTGGCTGGGTGGAAGCTTTCATGGCAGACTCAGCTGTAACGTGACTGAGAGGCCGTGTGGTGCTCTCAGGAGGATGGGGCTAATGGAAATCCAGCCAACCTAGAGAGCAGCTTGATGTAAAACACTTGTACAGCACAAAATGCTTTCACATCACCTGCAAAGAGGGCTGTACAAGCTAATACTTGGCTGGTGCAGGGTGACACTGGAAAAGACAACTGTGCACCAGGGGCCCTCAAAGCATGATGCAACCAGACTCCTTTGTTTCTGCAAAGGAGAGGCTGCAGTCAGTAATACTGGTGCATTATAAGTAAGTGTCTTGATTAAGCATGTCATACTAACTCTTCACAAAAACTATAATTTCACTGAAAAAGCTTTAAAGTCAACTGCAATGAGGAATTTTGCTTGTCAGCTGTCTCTGTGTTGCTATGAAGTTACCATTGCCAAATCATAAAAGGCTACTAGGTAGCTGTTCAGATCTGGAAATAAAGAACTTGAATCTTTCTCCCTTTTTCTAGGGAGTACTGCCCAGCACCCCCTGTTTCCTCTCTGAAATGGCTCTTAGGAACATCTATACCAACTGCCTCCAGCACTCCTGGGTGGCAGGTTAGTCTATGAGGTAAAGAAACCTCTCTTGGGAGAAAAGATTTTACTGGGAATGCCAGGGTAGAAGTCTGTTGTCAGAGAAGGCTTGGGCTGTCACGTTATGGCCAGTATGTTGCTCAAACTGTCCTTCACGGTTGCTACAATAGCTTCTATTTTCTGTTTGACTTCGTAGCACGAAGACTCCTTGACTTTATGAGAACAGATGAGTAATCTGGAATACATTTGGAAGGTACAGGATAAAGCTGTCTTTGCTAGTTACGGTATCAGATAAAATGTGATGAATTTGATGTCTTAGAAGCTATATGGAGTCTTGTCAAAGATACTTCTTCAGGCAGCTGCACTATATTTGACTACTCAGACCTGTAGATATTGAAGGTTTCAGGTTATATTTGATCTTTCAGTTGCTTTAAAAAATAATCGGCCTCCCTGTGAATGTAATTTTTTTTTCCTCTTTTTTTAGTAGCAAACAACCAGCTTGCTCCATTCACCTTACTTTGAAAGCTCATGTAGTATAGCTTTCATGAGGCAAAGTTCTTGGGTAGTTGATGCAGGTAGGAGTTGGGGATGGGTTGTGAAAAAAATATAAAATAGCAAGAAGGAGGAACAAAGATTTGAAACTTTTGTAAAGATCCAGTTAAAGCTGAAAAATCATGGATTTAGCCAAGTTGCAAGCAGGGAGTTCTAGCAACACCACAACACAGACATATTGTCCAGGAGTGAGTCAGCTGGACTCATTAGTGAGTCAGCAGGAAATATCACTGACTGTACAAGGTAAAATTTATCCCAGTTATTACTTTTCCTTGAAGAATATAACAAGTTCCTTCTATCTTTTGTTCCATGCATTGTTTACAATTTAGTTACCTAACGTGTGCTTTGTTTTGGTTTTGTTTTTCTAAATCTCTTCTGGACATTCAACACAATATTTTGGTTTTTAAACACGGCAGCTTCTGCTGTTGTTCCCATTTCTAAGGCATATTATCTCCATGAACTTCTATTCATTGTTCTTCCAACAATTACCTATGTGGCTTTACTACTCCACTTGCCTCAATTTTAAAATCTTTGTGGTGTCTCTGGATAATGAGTATCAATATTTATAGTCCTAAACATAAT
This sequence comes from Jacana jacana, assembly GCA_013400555.1. Classification (NCBI taxonomy): domain Eukaryota; kingdom Metazoa; phylum Chordata; class Aves; order Charadriiformes; family Jacanidae; genus Jacana; species Jacana jacana. The sequence goes on along the minus strand of VZTM01001751.1, from coordinate 55,677 downwards.
CCTGTGCCCTATAAAGTATACCACATTTCAATTTTCTGTTCAGAACTGGGTTCTTTAGTGCTTTTAGTGCATTTTTAGGGTTTTCCATCACAAGCTCACACGGCTGCTCCTTCTGCCACCTTTTCCTCCAAAGTTTTACTGCAGTCTTTCCTGCCTATCACTTTGAGGGCTGTGTTAGCCACTCTGAAGGCCAGAAAAGGTCATCCCTGCAGCTGTCTTCAGTCAAAAAGATCTGATGCTTCTTGCATCCTCCTTGTGAATTGCAGTTTTGCTCTGTGTTAAGTACTAGTCCCTCAGATTAGCAGTAAAAGCCTAAAAAAAATGCTGAAAAGGTGAAAATGTTACCTATTGTGATAGATGTCAGTGCCTCAGCCAGCTCCCGGCTTCTTGCATGCTTAAGCCACGCCAGCTCAAACGTAACCAAAATCACCACTTCTGAAAAAGTGAAGCTCTCTCAAATCAACCAGTTTACATTACAGTTCAGAGCCTTTGTGCAGGACCACATTTCTGTTTTGGAACTGTCATGATGTAGAGATTCAAAACAAGTAACATCATGCAATTACCTGTTAACTGGGTTTTTATGGGCAATTGTGTTCTCTTGGGAAGAAAAGAGGTGAGGAATTACATTTGTTAGACATGTTAGTGACAAAGCCACTGCTGGTTAATAGTATCAGTCATCATGAAGATGGTTAAAGATGGATGTTTGCAGAGTGTAGCTCAAAGACTTTCTGCTTAGTCAGTGAAAAAAGACTTAGCTTTTATCTGAGGTGTTCGGAATCACCAGTTGCTGAACATCCCTGATGACACAGGGTCTAGACTGGCGGTCTAGGTACCGAAGATAAAAAGCAACAGCTCAGCAAGTGCTTCTTGATGTTTTCAGCAATGAAATATCTTTGAATGATTAATTTATTATGGGATATTTCTTTAGATAAAGTGGTTTATTGCGTAATAGCAATATCCCGGCAGGTGCTCATCAACTTTAAGAGATAATACTCTTATGAGTATTTTCCATGGTTATTTCTCATAAATTCAAATTCTCTTCCTAAATTACATGTCCTAACCTTTTCTTTTAAATCCTTTAATATTTTAGCTTTGACCTTGTGCATCCATTAAACACTAAGAGAGATCAGTGAATATGGGAATATTCACCCACCGTGATCCCTGCAGAAGTGTAAACCAGTGGTTCTCTACCAACAACAGAATTATCCTTTATGTCTTGCCTTCATTTGCAACTGTAAGCACGCTTTCTAATTTATTTTTTTTTAAATACAGCAGAAGTGCTTCACCTGTAATTTAGCAAAAGCCATATGTGAAATACAAACACCATCTCTCTGCATCCCCGAGCTGGTTTCTTTACAGGAGTTCACATTAGAGGATGCCCAAGGGTAGTGACTGCAGATGATCTAATAAACCGTCACAATGACATAAAGTCAATAGTGCATTACTCAGGTGTGTCTTACTCCCTGTAAAGGTATGCTGCTTCTTTAGGAGATATAAAGTTTTAACAGCTGGGTCACTCTCTAGATATGCACTGAGAAGCACAGATGAGACAGAACCATTTAGGAAGGTTGTAATAAAATCCAGCTTAGATCATCCTATCTTGTGTTAATCTCTATTGCTGGCAGCTACCTAAATCAAAACAGTGTTCTGTGAGAAGGAAAAATAGACTGTGGCATTCATGTGAGTAAGGCAAAGAAGCATAGCCAGTGGATTTTTAACCAAAAGCACTGCAGAGACTGGAGCTATGTGGAATGGCACTAACTGCCCCCGTCCTGCGGCAGGTGGGTAGGCTCTCAGAAACCCACCTACTCTTTAAAATGTACTGGAAGGGAGGAAAACCACAGAACAAAGATGCTTTGTGGAAGTCTCCTGTGAACAGACAGGAGAAACCCAGACAGGTTGTTGATTAGTTAAGCTTATTTTTTCCAAAGGAAAAAACTTTCCTGAGGAAGCAGTCGGGGAGTATCAGAGACAACCAGTAAGTTTGTAAAAAACCATGAACTATGTCTTTTTCAGGTAGAACTGGTACAGTGAGAAATGGGATCTTAATGTGTAATTTAAAATTAGGAAAATCATCAGAATAACTGAAAAGTGGGGGTGGGGGAGGGTAATGGACAGAGAACAGATATAAAGAAGTTCTCATTAGAGTGAGTTTAGCTATATCTGATAGACATGAAGTACAAGCATGAATTACATATATGCATCAACAGCTGACCATCACCTGTAGGAAACTCCCAGAAGGACCTAGTCATCCGCCTTTCACTGCAGGCAGCAGCAGCAGTAACCTGCGAATGGGGAAACCAGTCAGACTTCAGTGCAAACCACTGCTCCTAGGGGAGCAGGAAAAGCAGGCTGTGTTGTTCAGGCAAACTCAGCCAGATACAGGAGAAGAGTTGATTTTGTCTATGGAGCAAAATGAGGAATAAAAGTAATAATATTTTTTTGAACTGGTCTATGAAGTTCTCAGCTGATGCAAAGACAAAAGTAAGCTGCATCCCAGAAAGGAAAGATGGGGAAGGTTCAGCTTGTAGCACAAACATCTCTTTCAGAGATGGGGTAGAAAAGCTGTTTCCTCAGCATAGCAGGGAATTGCACTGATAAGCACAAGAGCAAATGTTACCAACTAGGTGCTATGTGGCACATACATCAGGGAAAAGGCAGAGGGGGATAAAAAGGAGTTATGATTTTCTGGATGCATATCTTTGGGGTAACGTTCTAGGCTATTGCAAAAGCTCCAAGCACAAAACTGACTCTTAAGAATAAGGCCTAAAGTGAAGGAGTATAATGAAGAAATTTTTGTGAGGTGATGTATGGCTATCTTAAGAAATAAAAGATAGATGTGACCCAGACCTGTGAAAATCTTCAAAAGTGGTTAAATTCTGTCACTTCACTAATTTCAAAGAAATGGGAGGTTTTTTAAAAGTATTTAAATATGCATATTTATTGCAGGCTTGGTTAGATAGCTGGCAGGCAGTCTACTATTTCCATTTGTTCAATGGGACAAAAAGGAAAAAAGTTACTGCTTTCAAAACTCTACTTGGAAGATGACATTTCAAAAGAACATCTTCTGCTGCCTCTTCAGAGGAAAAGATATTCCAGAAATCATACCCGATCATTTTTGGATATGGAGGGATCTGAAAGAAGCACAAGACAAAAGCAATTGCATGGCTGCAGAGGTGGGGGAGTTGAATGTTAAAACGAAATGCAGACAAACAAAATTGGTGCTGACAAAACAAATTATTTGCTTCTCATCCTGGAAAGAGGAATAATTGGACTAGATTGGAACACACTGAAAATAAAGCAATTCAACAGTTCCTTCTACCTGTTCTTTCTGACCTTTGGAAATGAGGTTAGGAATTATTAGACACTATTGATATTATTCTAGATAGGTAGAAATTATTTCTATCATACATTGGAGAGAAGAACAGGAAGTATTTTTAAGGGATATAGAGAAGACAAGACTTTCTGAAGAAAACTAAAGTGGCAAAACAAAATGCTAAAATTTGGTGTTTCAGAAGCAGTAGCTGGAGGAGAGAAAACTCTCTGGTGGCATTTGGCTCAAGAGTGCAGATGTCAGCTCTGCTGTCCTTAGCTCTTGTCACTGGATGTCAAAAACATGTCAGGATGTTACAGGGGGGGAGTGTGTGTTGTGAGGCTGTGTAGTTAAAATGGCACAGCTCCCAAAAATGTTCTCAGCATAGCACCGGTTTTTACATTGCTTAGATTCCTATGTTTGATCTTGATTCTGCAAAGGGGAAACCTTATGTGCAATTTTCAGTAGCAGATCTGTCTCTGCAGTGTTTCAGAGAGACTGAAATAAAACAAACAAGAACAAAAGACAAAATGTGGAAGATGTGAATAAGATACAATAACTGTACTGCATAGAGATGCAATCAGAAATGGCAAAAGAAATGGGTATTTATGTCATTGCTCTGAAAGCAGCAATGCAGGCAAGATTTCCTGTAATGAGTTCAGGCCAAGGTAATATTCACCAGATACAGTATAGTTTTCGTTACAGCTAGTGGATCTGCACGTGCCCTGAAAAAACCTTCAGTAGTTTTCAGTTCAGCCTTCCATGGGCTATCAGGAAAATAATCCCATGGCCCAGTAAAGCAGGTCCTGAAAAAGGCCAGAGGAGAAGATAAAAACTTTACCTTGGTTTTGCAGAGCATTCAAACCTTACCTGTGTGGTCAGAATTTCACATGTACATCTTAAGGATGATACTGAAATCAATGACATGTACAAGCATCTCTCCAGATTTCTAGCATGGAGACTAATCATGGTACTATGTAAGTTAGTTGGACAAAGGAAAGTAGTAAAATTCCTGTTACAATAAAATGCTGTAACTGAAATCTTTGAGAAGAAACTTCCTAACAGGGCTGGGAAGCTGATGTATCTGGAGTTCAGTAACGAAGGAACTGAGTTCATGTGAACTTAGGGAATAGGCATCCATCCAAGTGACATGTCAGACACCTGAGGATTGCTCCTATTAGTGCAGCCACACCTGATGGTGAAAATACTGGCCTGAGGTGCTGAAACAGCCAGTGAAAAGAGCACTCACTGTGATCCCAAGAAACCATTAACAACCACCTACTGTGCAGAGAGAAGACACTATGCAATTACAACTGCCACTGCACAATCCTCAGATGCCACTAATGGCCATGTGCCCAAGCACAAGCAGCAATGCTCCCTGCACAGTCTTGCCCATAGAGTAAAGCCATACGATGCTTCTACACAGGATTAATATGCAGCTTCATTAGTAATGACATCTCCTACCTGCCTGTGAGCCAAGAGTGGATATACTGTACTTATGCCCACTGTGATAACTTCTAATTAATGTAATCAGGTCCTTGCTTTTCTGTCTCGGCTTTAGATCAACCTTGTTACGTTTGGTTGTCTGGCATCGGCTCACTAACTCTGCTTAAGAATCCTGTGAGTCCCCACACAGCTATTTTTTTTTTAAAGCTAATCCTCCCCCCCAGACAACAATGGGCCTTCATGGCCCAGGGAATGACTACAACATCTGCACTTCATTTGCCAGCACGCTTCGTGCCTTCAGTGTCCTTCCCAGTCACTTGTAACCTCCTGGAAAGCATTTCTGCAATGCTTTCAAATCAGTAGAAGTTTGCAGGGCCAATTTGGCAAAATGGGAAGTAAATGAAATAACAGTAATGAAGAGACCATAGCAGTCAGAACAGTGGAGATGCTGCTACTGGAAAGAGTTAAGAAAATACAAAAAACTAAAGAAGGATAAGCAGTTCTGTTCAAAAGGTGATCGTGTGCATCGATGTTTGTCTGATATTTTGGGGGGCATGTAATACAAATTTTTAGTGATGTCTAGGAAAGCAAGTACTGTCATTAGGGATAGTTTTATGAGGTGGGGGTTGAATAGTTAAGGATCTTGAATTATGACAATTTAGATATTTCTAAGATCTTAGGGCTTCAGTTAATAGGCTTATGAATATTAATTGATAGCCTGATAGTTGAAATTAAAATTTAGTAGCTGCACTATGGGCAAATTTAATTTGAAAGATCTACCTCTTCCTCTCCTCCTGCAGGCTTTCATTTATGCAGACTGGAATCAACTCTCCCACTCCATAAATAAACAAGTAAATAAAATGCCTTTCTACGTAAGCAGGACCAGTAAGGGGGGGATATTGGCAGAAGTAGCTGTGTGTAAAGTGGGACAGAGGCAAACTTTAGAAACAAGAGTCCTCTTCTCTGGGGCTGGCTGCAGGGAGAGGAGGACTTCTAAGTGCTTTTTCTCTTGTGCTTGGCCATCTCACGCTGAGAGGTTCAAAAACAAGGTTTTAAGGAGAAGGGAACTGTTGAGAAGTTAGTGGGGAAGTGGGTAATGGTGGCTGGCTGCTCTGCAAGTGCCATAGCCAAACCAGGAGAGGGGCTGAGAGGTGGCAGCTAGACCCAGTGGGGAGAGATAAGACCCCAGCTGTTGAAGCCTGAAGATTAGTGGTAACCAACCATAAGATAATATCTATAGTTTCAAATATCAACAAGAACCCTATAAAAAAAGTTAATAGTAATGTCTAGGTACATGTTGTGAGATACAGGACAAGTGAGCTTTTAGGCAATGATATTATTGTCAGAAGGTGATTCTGTTGGTTTCATTTCTGTCATTTCTCAGGGCTCAGTTGTCTTAAACTTGTGTGATTATTTTTGTGGTGTTTTGTTGTTGTTTTTGTTCTGTTTTGTTTTTTAAATTTCCCCTAGCTAGGATTCTCTCTGACTTTCAGCTCATCATCTGCCTACATCTGCCTTCTGAGACATCTTCTGTTGTCTGGGGTAGCGACAGCAGAACTCTCTCGTGAGATGTCACAAGTACTCTCAACTATTGTTTCCTCTTAGCATCACCCCACAACGTTGTTTTTGTTAAGCCTCTTGGCTAGTGATGTTGTTCACACCATAGGCTACTCCCATTTCTGCAGATATTAATTTTAAGCTTTGCAGGTGACTTCTCAGCAAACTGCAGTCTCTTTATAAAGATGCAGATCTGAGCCCTGTGCTCAATGCTGTCTCAGTCCAAAAGTGCAGACAAGTTTCTTATTAGGGAATTGCGTGAGCTCTCAAATTCGTAAGATGGGCTTTTGAACTTCAAAAATCCTTCCCTGTTGGGTTTTGGGTTTTGGTGGGTTGTTTTTTTGTCCCTTACTAAATCAGCTTGAAGAAAAAACAAAATCCCTAGTCTCCTTTCTCTCCACAGGGTCAGTAGTCCTCAATGTATGTCAGTACAATGCTATGTTAGTCTTCAAAACACTGTAAAAAGTCCAGTCCTTTAATATGTGTTCCTTTTCACCGCCATGAAGTCTACTCTTCCCTGTTAGGGGTCTTTAACCTTCTCTAGCCACTGTTCTCATTGTTGAAGGGTTTGTCTTTTTTTCCCCAACTTTGGCAGAGCTGTTCTGGGGGATTGTTGGGTTTTTGTGTTTGTTTCCATTTGGAGTGCTTTAGCCAAAGTGCCTAATGAAGGCTGCTTCATTCAGTGTCTGATCAGCAATGCATAACATGATCCTCTCTATAGTAAAATCACCGTTTCCAGCTGTCTTTTGCCAGAGTCATTAAAGCACAGTTCTCTACAGCTGGCACAGTGGCTTTAGTGAAGTGACAAAGCCAAACCTTAAGGGAATTATGGGGACTGGGATCCTTTACAGAGGAAAGCAACGGTTTTGCTTGGACAACAAAATGCTAATAGACTCCATGGGAAGCTTGTGGGCTCTCCAGCAGTGAGTGACCATTCAGACTCATCACTTTATTGGTGGCCTAAAGTCAATTATCAACTTAGCATTTCTTTTCAACCTCTTCACACTGGCATTGATCCGCCTCAGTAACTGAAATGAGTTGATGCCACTGTCACAAATATTTTGTACTTGCAACTTATTTCCTTCCCTGTGAGGAAGGCCTTATTCTCCAAACTGGCTCTGAGGAACCAAGAGTCCCAAACCTGGCATAAAGCCAAAGCAGTGAATTTTATTTCAGGCCACCAAAACTTCTTAGGTGCCTTCTCTAGGTGTATCATTGATGTCTAATCTTGTGAATAGATCCTAGACCTTTGTAGATCCAAAGTACCAAGAAGAATTCATTTTCTGATAGGGGAAAAAAGTGATTTTTTTAAAAATCTGCAGTTTTAGCTTAAAAGCCAAGGACTGAATTAACATTGCCTTGCAGAAGAAGGGGTGAGACACGTTGGCAAGACAGCGTGCAGAGATCTGGCTCACAGTCTTACAGCTTGGCTTGTGCAATGACCACTTTATATTTAACGTACTCTCATGCTGCCAAATACTGCTAGTTTAATTTTTTTCTTTTTTCTTTACAAAAAAAAAATCGGTTTGTATATTTGAATTTGTAGTCTGAACATATTTTTTCACAATACAGGTTATTTCTCGCATCTTTCCTAATCTGTAACCTAGAAAGGGCTGGAATGGTGACTTCAGGCTGGCCCTTAGAAAGCAACTGTTTTGAAATAGAGTTTTAACTGGAATCTTCTGACAAAAAAATTATTTTATTGCCACAAGAGCTCTTTAGTTAGTGCTCTAGGTTTTATTCTGTCGTTTGTCACTGCATTGTTTCACTCCGGTGGAAAAAGGCAATGCACATTTTCTTGATAATGAAATGAGAAGTGACAAATATTAAACATTATTCAATTACATTATTGTATAACAACTTAAAATTGTTTGACATCTAACAAGGTTTACAAAGAATAATATTAACAAGGAAATATTTTTGACTTGCATAATTAATTCCACAAAACTGAAATTTTATGAAAAATCAATACAGTAATATCTTGCTGTTTAACAATATAATTATTCAGCCATATTTAGATATGCATAAACTTATAATTACTTAAAAAAAATATTTCTTTTAGGAAAAGTATGGAAAGCCATGGCATTGTTCCCTGTTCTTATTTCCACTTCCTAAAATATTAATTTCTTACAGTTCTATTACGATTGGAATCTGCCCGTAGTCAACGTGAAAGCCCTGATGGGAGACAAGTACTTGCCGTAAATGAGTAGCTTTATGAATATTTGAGTTGCTTGCACTCATGGAGCAACCTAGTGGGTCAGGTCTGCTGTCACTGTTGCTGTGGCTATACAATTATGCTTCCCCATGACAGGAGAGTACTCTGGGAAATGCATCTGGGTTGGCTGGAGGCAGACGTTCCATACACTGATTATCATTCTGCACATGGAACTAGGGGAAGATTAAAATAGGGATAAAGAATGGTTTGTGTTAAATTATAAAAGAGAAGCATGCTGTATGAATTGCCCTTCTGTAATTTTCACTGTGTACATGTATAATGAAATAATGCATGTTGATCCTCATGAATCAATGAGGAACATGTTAAAAATATTTAACTCATTTCTTCCTGCGGCGGGTGGAATTTTTAAAGATTCCAAATATCCCAGACATACTCCTTCGAAGGGTAAGACTTAAAAGGATAATAGCTGTGAACACAGCAGACTGGGTAAAAGGCTACTGGACAGGTTAAGATCCTCCTTTCACCTAAGAAGCTCTGCGTAATTTACAAGCTGGACTTTTTCTAAGGTGTGAAAGTGTTGCCACATCACCTAAGGCAATGTGAGGGGCAAGCAAGGCACACTAGTCACCATCCAGAAAGACACTTTTCTGTTTTTTATTGTGTAGACAGAAATCCCCGTAGACAGAGTTTCTAAATCTCTGGTTTTAAAATGAGACAGATGACCTGGAAAGTCAGTATAAGAAATCAGTGTTCAGTTCTTGGGGACGCACGTGGGTTGCTGACTTGGAGCTCCTACACAATTTTATACAACACCAAGACAGTGAGGGTCACTCCAAAGCTACTCTTGGAAACACAGGCTGATGTCCCGAGAGGATTCAAAAGCAGACAACTCATCTCATGTTCCATTTTGCGTCACCAAGTGTTCCCCAGGCGCTGTCAGAGAACTGACATCTCAGCATCTGTTCACTACTCCTTCTCTAAGCACGTTTGGAGAACAGTGGTATGTAGTTTAAAGAGTAATAGAAAGATGTTAGTAGTTTTCATACATGTGTAATTAATAGAAATCTGATCAAGCAATGAAGGGCTAACATTCTGTGGACAGGGTGATGCCATGAACCTGAAGTGCAGAACAGCAGAGGTTTTTTCGTTGCTAATGAGGCACAAGAGCCTTGATAGACCATTTTCCTTTTTCTGAATGTTGGGTTTTTTACTGATAAAGTATTAGAGTGTGTAGGCAGTCTGTTCCTGCCTTCATTGCCGTGCCATACTGATTATACAGCAAGTCTAAGGATTGCTATTGTCAGTAAAAGGAACTTTTGCAAGAGAAATGCATATTTTTTGGGCTCACTTCTAACAAACTAGCTGTTACATTTATAAGTCTCTCTAAGTCTGGCAGATATTTTTACCCTTCTTCCCCAGAGCTACTTACAGTGCATCTTCTATATTAGGTAGAGACATGCATAATTCAAAAGACATCATTAGAAAATTGAATATAAACACTTTGGAATAACTATATTATGAGCACTGGAACTGTTATTAACAACATGGAGTTGCTTGGTCTGCATATGTTACTGGTTTAGACAAGAGAAGCAGGCTACCTAACTTTAAGAACTAGTCAGATCTCAGACCTCCTGTGGAACCAGTCAGCCTAAGAGAAGCATTGTAGCCTGCTTCTGAAAAACACGTACACGTAACTTTCAAGAGAGGGGGAGAAATAGCCAGCAATACACAGAATTCCTAGTGTGACTTGTCTTAAAAGGTGAAAGGTGGGCATGCATGTATGTTTATGGAGCACACAAGTATTTACTTTTTTGAAAAGGTTTTCTGTTAGACATTCCTCCCACCCTTGAAAGTTCTCATGCAAAATGATAAAATCTGTAAATTGCCCAAAATTCCATGGATGGAAAACCCATTTCCCATAAATCTTTATTAGCCAAATCTTCTTATCATAGCAGAACACTACTTTTCACTTCTCTTGACAAGTCCCAGTTTGACAAAGGAATCTTAGCTTTAAAAAGCATCACTACAAAAAGCAAAAACATTATTGGGATTCTAATTAATGCTTTGACATTGTATTATAGATCTGGAGCTGTATGAAATTATTCCCCCAGGAGTTTGCCACCACTGGGAAAGGTGATTGATTCTGCTACCTGTAGAAAGTAATAGATAATGCATTAAGTAACACAGGGATGGTTTGTTTTGTTCAAACTAAGTAAAAGACAAATTTCATCTTCATTTTAATTTTTAGATGAGAGGCAGCACCACACAGAGACACAGCTGCAAAGCTCAAACTTCTGCTGCTCCATATTGGGACCCCAGTGAAGCAGAACATTAATCTGTATAGCAAACAAATGACTATCATTTACATAATTACATTTAGTCACAACTTATAATATATTCATAAGCGCATGAGTGAGAATGGTGCTTTTGCTGTGTAAAGGATAGAAATAGTGGATCAGCTTGGGTTTTACCAGAACAGGAGGAGTAACAGAACAAAGTGGGTTGCCAACATGCTTGAAAACTCAGAGTTGAGTTGATTTGAGTCCAACCATCAGTTACTTCTCCTTTCTGGCTGTTTTATACAGCTGGGTTTTACTTCTGTGAGTGATTGTGGATTGAGGCTATTCTTTTGTGTAAACTTGTGGTAAGTCTTACAGTGATCATTGTGGGGAAAAAGGGCAAAAAAAATCTTTCTGCAGAAATGCTTCTATTAACATCTCATGATTTACTTGGAAATGAAAATGGATAGAAATTAGAGGAATTTCCAATAAATCTGTCTTGCATGGCTTTTAAAACTACCATTGTTCTACTACACCAGTTACTAAATAGCAGAGAGTAAAGCTTCCATAAAGTTGAAGTAAGTCCGTATCCAATTCCTTTCCCCAAGAAGAGTGTTAACTAACAATCTTAGGCATAATTTTTATCCCTCCTTGATTATCAATGCTTGCTCCCTCCTCTCTTACCTTTCTTCTTACTTTCCTTATTTTCATCTTTCCTTTTCTCTTTTACTCTCAAGTTTTACAAGTCAAACAGGGAAGCAATCATCCCACCAGCTGTAATGTTATGTTTCTCCTGATTCCATTTCACTCTCCTTATTGTGCATCAATTCCTTTAATTTTGCCTTTTNTTTTTTTTTTTTTTTTAGCTACTGGACATGTATTTCTGAGATTTCTCATTATTAATTTCAACTATTTCTATGAGATTTAGTATTCTGTCATAAACATGTCACAGTGCCAGCTTCATCATTCTGAAGAAAGTGTAACTACAACTCAGATTTTGGAAAAAAGGAAAAGTAAAGCCGTGACGTAAAAAGCATCTTATCTGATTCAACTAAAACCAGTCTTTTGTTTTCTCCTGGAAATACCAACTCTGTCAGATAACTCTACACAGAAAAGGATCACCTTCCATTTCACATTATTTTTTTCTCTTTTGTTTTAACCAGGCAACTTGCTAAGGGATTGCCATCCTCCCTGCGAGCAGCCGATCAATAGCAGAGCCGGGAGCAGTAGGACGGAGATGGTGGTCCTCATTTCTAGCTTTGCCAGGGTGTTTAGCTGACAGCTTGATCTGACCTTGCATGTTTGGCTCTGGATGTTTGAGGGGTTCAATGGAAAAGAAAGGGGAAGGACTTGCAAATAAGTAACCTGGCAGTGAATGAGAATTCCTTAATGTATGTATTATAGTATCTCGATTTAGACTGTACATGGCTTCACGTATCCACCTTGCAAATCAGCAAAGAGCCCTAGATAATTTATCCACCCTGGATAGTGTTGCATTTAAACAGGAGGTAGGCAAGAGGGATGAGAGTTTTTCTTCTGAATCAAAACCTTAGTCTAAATTCAGCTTTGGGAAGACAGCCTACCATGAGTACTAGTATTCCTACAACAAGCTAGTTGTATGTTTTTATTGACTGAACTATGTGACTGTGGTGTTCAAAAGCAGTGCAGTCAAAGAAATCCCAAAGAAAGCCTTCAGTGCAGTAGCAATGTTCATATTGAACTCCCACCCATCTTATAAAAAATTAAACGTTGTAGTTTTTAGAGTGATTTTCATTAAACCATTGCATTCCTCATAAAATCTGATTTGATGCATCACAATTGCACTTCACATGACTTCATTATTTTCAGGGATTTAAAAATTGCAGAACTCTTCTCATGAGTTCTTAAATGCTACTTAAAAAAAATAGTATGTTACAGGAAGAAAAAGTAGTCCTAAATCAAAGCTGTATTTTTATCCTGGAAACTGAATTAGAAAGACATATTTTGGAAATGAATTTGCAAACAATGTACATTTCAGGCTGTCAGTACTGTCCAGGGTTTTGGGGGGGTTGTTTTGTTTTGTTTTTAATTTATTAGGGCATCTATGAAAAGTTCTGTGACCACTGGACTACTTCAGGGTTCAGCCTCTTTTGCTTAAATAAATCTTTTGCCTTTGTGCAATTCTTACTACCTCTCTGATAGTTCCCATGATATAATGTAGTTTTATGCAAAGCAGGACATTATTTTTCCCCTGCATGGGAATCTTGTATTAGCTTATCTTGTGGTTAATCTCTGACCATAGGCAACAAATGAAGCAAGCAGTTACACACTGAGTTACTGCAGTCTGCTGTAAATGAGGTTTTGCTGAAGGATTTGGTGCTCACCTGTGAGGTTTCCATCAGGGGCTCCTGCTTTATCCTCTGGTTCCATTTGGATCTTGTGAACTGTAGGTATTCAATTCTGCTGGCCAACTGACAGCATGACTGACCGAGCCATCCCTCAGAGATTTGAAGCTTTGCAGGCATGTTTTCCCTAATTTAGTTCTTGACGAGAGACCAGATGGCTACCAGCATTCCTTTTTGAATGTTGTCCCAAAAACCAGTATTTCTAGAGGTCCAATCTTTGGTAAAACTTACAAAGAAAGACCTTGCAAAACTTCTATTCTCTTGGTCATACATGACTGATAAGAGACTTAATGTAGAGAAAGTAACACTGATAGAAAAGTTTGGGATGTAGGAAGCATGAGATACAAGAAAAACTGGAAAGAGTGAAAATAAAATAGTGAAGGGTAAGAGAAGACTGTAAAGACTGAAGGGATGGCGAGGGGAGACATAGCATTATGAATATGTAATTGTATGCTTCTGTATAAAGGGAAAAAACTATGGTGATAACAATTATATTCTGGCAATTATTGCCCAGAGGAAACAGTAGATATTTTATCACTGCACGCTCTCTTAGGAAGGGTTAGATCAACACCTAACAAAGTTTTCTATTGCATACACACAATTCAGTCTGTTATGGGCCCCTGTATCTCATGAGAGCAATCTCTTTTGTGAGTTCATGAGGCTGAGGCTGTGCTCAGAAGAGTGGTGTAAATATGAAACCTTCTTGTGAAATGGTGAGGGATTACTGTGGGCTCCTGTAAGCCATGTGATGGGATGTAATGAGAATTAATGAAATGTGTTTGCCTAAAAGGCTGTGAAAACTCCTCTTGGTATTGCCCTACTGTGGAATGTTTAATTCAGAGAATGTTAGAACCATAGATGACATAAGTAATTTTTGTTACTTGGAAGTTTAAGTAGATTTTAAGAGAAATTTAAAAATAGCTAATGAATTTTTGATGTGACTCGTAGAAAGAATCGGAATAGAGGCATATTCCAAGGGATCAGTAACATGATAGCTTAATACTGTGCAGTGAGCTGGTTTATTGTGTATGGAAATGTGTTACTGGAAAATAAAGACAACTTCCAGCATATGCTTTCGTCAATGAAATTATATAAAGAGGATCCCTAATGTCAATCAACCTGATCATTTAGTGCTAATAAAAAGCTACCTTCTCATTTATATTCACTATGTAATTACTGAACTGTGTTTCAGTAGGAAGCTGGCAAGCCCCTTGGAAGCAATAAAACATGTAAGTTCTTGAAGATCACATTCCAACCCAGCCTTCTGTGACTCTATAATCTTTAAGAGGTTTCAAAACTTATGGGGTTTATAACTGACCCTCATAAATATGATCTGTAATTTTGAGGATTAAATAACACTTGGGAAGAAGCCAGTTCTCAATCCAAAAGTGACAAGATCTGGAATGGTGGTGATATCTGGAAAGAAATCTGAGAAGAAAAATGTAGTGAAAACTTGCTTTCTAACCATTATGAAAGGGACCTCCATGCTAAGAGACAGCACCTGTGCTGCACAGGAGAAAGCCAGAAACAATACTGGCCTCTGTATATCAATATGCTCCAGCCCTGTTATGAGTCAGTTTGTGGTACTTGGGAAAGATAAGAGTGAGAGGATGAATGAGAGCACACTTTAAAAGAAGTGTCTATTTTCTCAACAGCTTAGGAGGATTTAGTGTTCATTTCCTGATGACATGATAAATTTTGTCGTGGGCAATTCTTAAAACCTTAAGTTGCCCGAAGTATCCTAGCACCCCGATAACAAGCTCATAGCTGTAACTAATACTGCAGGGTGGGTTTTGGTTTTGTTTATAAGATTAGGTACTTACCCCCAAAAAAATAAAACCCAAACAATAAAAAAATCCTTCTAAAAAAAAAAGGGGAATAGTTTTCCATTTTCTCTAAAGCTACTGTTGCTATCTATGCATCCTTTTGTGGGAGAGCAGAGGAAAAGAACGAGCTTACCGCACAGTAGAGCGAATAATAATGTTGTGATGAGTCAGGCATAATTTATGCAAGTGTTGTGGAAACTTTTTGTCTCTGAGATTTGTTGAAGACAATTCAAGTTCTGCAAATTGAGCGAGCTGTTCAGCAGTCAATGGAGAGTGATAGTGTTAAGCTCATCGGATCTCTAGGAGTGAAGTGGCAATTTTATGATCCAGTTCAACGGGCTGTGCAGTGGCATCAAAGAGGTATTTTAGGATGTTGCCTAGGGCTCCCTTCCTTGTAACTCCAGGGAAGAATAATTGGTTTTCCACGTTGCCCTTCACATTCAGTTGCACTTTCTGGCAGCCACGGTTATGGTGGTCATCTCAAAATCCAGGGTCCTTTTGTGGTTCAGATCATGGTTACTTGCAACTTTCTACTCCGCTTCCTAGTCCCCATTCCACAGTTATGTTTTAGGATATACTGAGCTTCGGAGAACAGGTAGAACTTGAAAATTCATCCTGATATTCAAGTCTGTCTTTCCCACAATAAGCCATGCAGAGAATAGAGCCTGATGGTTGCTCTTTTTAAAGTAACACAGCTCAGAGCAGAGTATCTGCTCCCCCTCAGGACATGGTTATGAAGTGATTATTGTGGTTAATGCCACAGGCTAAAATACATCCATAAGAAATTCTCACCTGATGTGCTGTGCAGCTTCATTTGAGCCCTGGCCTGGCAGAGCTCAGGCCCCTGACCTTTCTGTGGTTATCCTTCAAGTCTGTGTCTGCCTCAGGTGTCACAAAATGACAAGAAGTTTATCCCAGCATCACTTTCTCGGGGTCTGTTGGCGTTAGGCTTTTCCCATATCCTGCTCTCTTTATCGCAGTATTTCCCATTTGGATCTGAGAACTGCAAAGACACACGAATTATTTGAGGCACAGGTTTATGTATGCAGTTGCAATGATCACAAGGCTCTCTTCAGAAGTAGACTATCTTTTTTATTTTCTTGAGTTTCAGCAAACTCTGAAAAAGAGGGTTTTTTTCTAACAAACCGGCACAGAATGCTACAGAAAGAGGTAACTCAGCATACTGTATAACAGTATAATAATAACACAAATTAGGAGTTACCTTTTGTAGTACATTTATAGAAATCAGTTATGAACTTTAAAGGTCACATAGCAGTGGCTGATAGAAGATGGCATTGTATATTGAGGAAAATGTGTACTGGTCTGAGGGCCTTCATGTCTTCTGCTGTCCAAGGCTTTCTTCAGCCCCAACATGCAATAATTGCTGTCTTCACAAAGCTCAGCTTATTAGAGCATCCGAATGTCTAAGGGCAATAGAGGGCACATCACAGTTGAAAGATCAGTGAGAAAAGAGCTTCCTGGGAAAAGTACCCTGTAATTGAAAGAATGGCTAGTTACAAATGAATCATTAGCCTTCCCTGGGAATTACTGGGTGTGTTTGCACTTCAGGCCTGTGGTCATTCCACTTGCAGTTGGCCAAAATGTAATATTTGCTCACCGTGATCCCATTAAACCAACAAAAAAGGGAGACAGCAATAATTACGACTCCTCTGGATTCTGTGTTACACTTCTGCTTGGTGCCCTTTCCAGAAAAGAGACAGCTGGACCTGTATGGAAATCAGTTCTGAACATTAGTTTTAGGAAGAAAGGTGGTTGACTTTTTGCATGGTTCACCACCTGAATTTTGCATCTGGACTATAAATAAGTAATGAATAATGATCTGGATGAGGGGATGAAGTGCATCCTCAGTAAATTTGCAGATAACACCAAGTTAGGCAGGAGTGTTGATCTGCCTGAGGGCAGGAAAGCTCTACAGAGGGATCTGGACAGGCTGGAACCAATGGTACGATGTTCAGTAAGGCCAAGTGCCAGATCCTGCACTTGGGTCACAACAACCCTGTACAGCACTACTGATTTGGGGATGAGTGGCTGGAAAGCTGCCTGGTGGAAAAGAACCTGGGGGTGTTGGTCAACAGCTGGCTGAATATGAAATGACAGTGTGCCCAGGTGGCCAAGAAATCTCATAGCATCCTGGCTGTTGGATTAGAAATAATGTGGCCAGCAGGACTGCAGAAATTATTTTCTCCCTGTGTTTGGCACTGGTGAGGTGGCAGCTCAAATATTGTGTCCAGTTTTGGGCACTGAGATTGTTTAGCCTGGAGAAAAGGAGGCTGAGGGGAGACCTTATCACTCTCTACAACTACCTGAATGGAGGTTTTAGAGAGATGGGTCTTGGGAGTCTCTTCTCCCAAGTAACAAGTGATAGGACAAGAGAAAACTGCCTAAAATTGTGTCAAGCGAGGTTTAAATTGATGTCGTGGTTTTGACCAATCAGACAGATGATGACCCCTCCTCAGCCCCCCCACTAAGGAAAAGAGAGGAGAGGAAAGGATCAAAGAGATTCAGGAGTTTAGGAAATGTATATAAATTGTATATAAATGTATATAAAAAATATAAATATATATATAAATATACTTTAATGAAATATAAATAATAATATAATAAACGATAAAAAGAAAGTATAAAAGAAGGAAAAAAAAGTATACAGTATCAGGCTCCCAGGACGACGATCACGTCCCCAGCAGCACCAGTGAACGTCCCAGGCTGGACTCAGTGACCGACAGGAGCTGGATTCCTGATCAGGATCAAAGGTAGACGGACTGAGGGTCCTCCTCAGACGTCAGCCATTGAAGGAAGAAGCCCATGACCCTTTGATCCCTCAGCTTTTCTACTGAGCATGATGGGGATGGGCTGGAATACCCCAGTTGGTCAGTTCTGGGTCACCTGTCCTGGCCGTTCCTCCCTACAAGTGTGACCCCTCGATGCTTTTCCGCTTCCCACCCTCCAACAGGGCAAATGACAAAATTCCCTGCCCTTGGTTGTTCTAGCAATAAGTATAAGCAAGGGCCTCTCTGCACCATCCCTTGGAATAATCAGGTCTGATCACTATGAGACCGAACAGTCTCTGAACAATGTGCTGTTCATTGCAGACTTTAGTCAGTTAGAAGAGGCCCGGCTAAAACAGTAAAATTACTGAACAGAAAATTGATTTGTTTTACCTCAAACCAGGACAATTGAGTATTAGGAAAAATTTCTTCATTGATAAGGTTGTCGAGCATTGGAACAGGCTGTCCAGTGACGTGGTTGAGTCATCATCCCTGGAGGTTTTTAAAAGCCATGTAGGTGTCGTGCTTAGGGATATGGTTTAGTGGTGCACTTGGCAGTGCTAGGTTACCGGTTGGACTTGGTAATCATAAAAGACTTTTCCAACCAAAATGATTCTGTGATTCTAAGTCAGAGGCAGTGTGCCTGTCCAAGTGTCAGACTAAGCCAAGCATGTTGCAGTTTCATGTGAGTTGCACAGAAGCAGTAAAGTGGGCAAGTTTCCCTGAGGTGCTGCCTAGAGATGATCAGGTTCTATGAAAGGTTTCTCAAGTCCCCACAGTGTTGGACAGTTTGAGATGCTACCTTTAAGGAAATCTTCAAATCTTCTTTTGAGGCTCACTACCATCTATTCTTGTTGCCAGAGATGTGGAGACTTACACATTGCTATTTACTGAGTAACTTTTTACCACTGATGGTGTTAAACTAAGCCTTCCTCCTCATTCCCAATCTTTTAGTGCCTTTTGGAAGTCACAACATTGGGCAAGCTACAGCAAAAATATATTGCTATTTAGCAGACTGCTTAGCAGTGACAGTGTATTGTATCCAGCCTTGAAGCAGATGGTACCTTTTAGTATGGAAAGGGATGTGAAAGCTTCAATTTGACTGTAGCATTTGGAAGGAGGAATGCCATAGGAAAATCTGCCATAGAGTGACTCGGCTTCTGTGCAGTTACTTGGCTTTTTTGAGAGATTTCTTGCAACACGCTATATAGGGAGCTTCATTTATAGATAGTGATCACTACAGAGAAAATCACAAAAAAACCCTGTAGGCACAGAAAATAGTCTCAAGGAAGAAAGTCCTAAATAGTTTAAGTCAAAGGGGAGAGTGGTAGGGCAGATTGCTTAAAAGGAGCACCATCACAAAAGGAATGGTACTGCAGGAAGTGAAAAATGGAGACTGCAGGTCCTCTTAGAAGAGTCTAGTCTAGACCAATATATTTTCCATTGGAGCTACGTTATTTCTCTGATTGCAGGATCTTATAAAGAGATTTGGTTATTTGTTACCTTGCATTTCTCATAGGACTCTGAGCACTCTGCGAACACCAGAGTGTTCAGAGTGTAAAGAAGGTGGATTAAAGGCTCATTTATACCTATTGCAGAAACTTCTTCAGGACTTAGTTTGCAATGACGCAAATCCCAGAAGATCTATGACAAATCAATTTGATTAGCATTCTTTATTGATATTTTGAACCCTCAGTAGGGGTCTACCTTTATGACCAAGAACAATAATCGCATTTTAAATTGACTAATGCACACTAGGTGATAAAACTGGTATTTCAAACTTCAGCGGCTGCAAGTTAAAAATAAAATTCAAGTTAGAAGTAATTTAAAGTGAAAGGGAATTTGCCTTGGGAGTAAACAGACAAAGGACGAAGTAGTATACCTCTCATTTAAAAGTTTCTAAAGAAGACAGGAAGATATGCTTCAGCTGATTAGAAACTACTCTGCTCACTGCAGGAGGAAATTCTGCTACCTCTTAAACTGACGGTTGGTTTCAAGGACAGTGGGATCCAGTCCAGTCTCAAGTCTATCAGCCCTTCATCTGTAAAAGGACGCTTGTTGCTCAAGTTTCACTGGAGAGAGAAGAAAGGAATGAACAAAGTTTTGCCTAACCAGTGCTTAAGGTTGTAGGGCTAAGGAATCCTCCTGCCAAGAAGGAGTGATTCTTCACTGACTGATCAGAGCCCAAACACCGCCAGGAGAATTTCACCAATAATGCTTGAAAATGCAGCACCAAATACTGTAATGGGTTTCCCCAGGAGCTGAATGCAGTGCCTTTGCCAACTTGCCTCTGCTGTGGTGTGTTAGGAATGTGGCCAACAAGACAAGAAGGCAACATTGATATTTCTCTGCTAACTAGAATAATTAAAGGTACTTGCTTGTCGGAGCGCCTTCCCCTGATTCCCTTGCTGCAGCTGGAACTGTCAAACTGCTGCATCAAGATTGTGGCACAGCCAAAACCCTCATTCAGAGCTCTATTGGCCTGGCACAGAGCATGGCTTCCTATGGCTACCTACCCAGTGGTGCTGCCTTACATCCTGCCTGCTTCCTGGTAGGAGTAAACTCTTCACACCCTCCTCCAGGCAGCAGCACATGAACAGACTCTGACCTTCCTCGGAGTCTTATACTTTTGAACAGTAGTAATTCAAATGCAGCAAAAGAAATTCTTCCACTTCTGTCTGCCCTGGTTTCAACTGGGACAGCGTTAATTCTCCTTTTAAGTCATTGCTGTGCTTTTAAGATTTGGTATGGAAAGGATGTCAATAATGCGTATTGGTTTAGCTTTGCTAAGTGATGTTCGCACTAGTCAAGGACTTTTTTCAGCTTCCCATAGAAGCTGAGAAGGACCAGAGACAGAGTTTATGCTATGCTCTTTAGCAGTACTGAAAATGCTGCCCAGCTTCTTCACTCAGCATTAAACCAGGGTCTGAAGATTTTCGGTATAATCCAGACTTGCTACGTAGCAAATAACCACATTGTCCGTCTTGACTTCAGTGTTTCTCTTTTTTTTCTGAATCAGGGACTTTACCACGGTTTCCCTTTTGATTGGTGGAAATCACAGCTGTATTTTGTACAGTTTGCTAGTTTCCAAAATGGGAGGGAGACTTCTTGCACTACGAGGGACTACCTGGCAATGAGGGACACCACACAGCCCCCACCGCCCTCCCAGCAACTCCACTGGGAAAATGTAAAAACCTACCAGCCTCCACCAGCAGCTCTCTCAGAACTGTAGCTTGATCAAATGTCCAAATAATTCTTTTAATTATTACTCGCTGAAAGCAATACATGCACAATGATCATAAGCTTCACTTTCTCTCCCCCTGACACTTATATCTTATTACATCGGTAACTGCAATAATACAAAATTATGTTTTGACAGAGCAGAGAGGAAAACAAAGGGGCATCTGGATCTGTAACAAGTGATTTGGACTCTGAGGTTCACTTCCACAAAGAAACCTATGAATGTTTTTTTTAAAAAAAAAAATTCATTTGCACATATTTATTTGTTTCTCTCTTTTAAGAAAATTACAAGATTTGAGGGTTTAAAAAAGGGGCTGTTCTTGTAACCTGATGGGTTTCACTTCTTTCTATTTGTGCTGGTTTACTCTCCTAGTCTTACTTTGAAGTAATGGGTTCACAGCCTTATGCACCCTTTTCATTATTATTTAAAAACAAGGGTAAATGAAACATGGATAACAGTGAAAGTTTTTTAAATCCATTTTTAAAAATACCAAAAATTCTAAGAGAGGTGTTTTAATCTTGCCTAAGTGTTCAGTGGCCCTTTTGAGCTGCAAAGTGGAAATACCTATGTTTTCTCGTGGATTCTAGAGGGCAATGAACTAGTACCCCTCTGGGCTACAGTCCTCACAAACACAAGCCTGAAATGCTGCCTTATTTCTATTTTTCAAAATAATTGTAGGAGTATCCTGGCTCAGGTACATGGTTCGCTTATCCATGCATTGTCTGAAAGGTAACAACCCTCCATGGTTGCCTGTCACTGTGTGCTACCTGCTCTGAGAAGATAGACCTTTGAAATACTGATGTATGTGTTCCTTCTTTCCCTGTCTGTCAGTCATACCCATGGCAGCAGCAAAGCTGCTGGTCAGCTGGCAGTCTGCTCCAAATGCTGGTGAGGAACTGGAGGTGAATATTACAACGTGGCTCGGGTACCTGAGCAGTGCTTCTCACTTCTATGTAGACAAAGGGAGATGTATACCCATGTGAATGCTGCCTGTCTCCTTGGTTTCTGTTGGAAAATCAGATAAAAATTGTTGGCTGTATCTCAGGGCACATCAGTAAGTCAGAATGAGTTTTCCCTCGACAGCCTTAACCTTATGTGCACTCAGCTTCACTGTACATGAAATGCGTAGATATTTTAGTAGTGTAACCAACTTCTTTCCTTGCCCCACCAAAAAACTTTTGTCTAAGCAACTTACTGCTTCTTCTCCTTCTGCTACAAGCAAAGCTCAATGGTACAGAAACAGGGAAAAGCTATCTGAAGTGGTAGCAGGAAGTTCTGCTGAAGCTGGTCCCTTCCTTCTTCTACTGAAGATGTGATGAGTGTGACCAATTATAACTCAGGCTTTATGGGAGTTCTGCATTTTCTTCTGCTTTCTGTTTGGTTTCGGTTTGGGTTTTTTTTCCCTAGTTTATCACAAATTGAACTGACACTTTGCTGAAAGCTTTTTTTGGGGAAAAAGTGTTTAATATTTTTCTATGGTTTCCACACGATGTGAATTGATTCACAAGGTTAACAAAATTATTTATTACTTTAGATCATTCCAGTTCCTAGTGGTTTCCTTTTTGTTCTTGGCATCCCAAATTCTATTGTTTTTTTAATTCTTTAACTAGTTTACCTATTTTATTACATTTTATAGTACATTAATTAATCATTGTAACCAGTAACATGTACTGATTAAATACTTCTACTAAAAAGCATAGAAATGTATCTTGTGTGAAACTAATGAAGAGGCATTGTGTTCCACGGGGCATATTCCATTGAGCAGCTCTGAATTCCCATGTAAAAAAGCCCTTCCTTTCAGACCAGGGCAAACCTGAAGAATTTGGACCTGTGATTCTGATACAGACTATTAGCTTCTGGTATCTTTTGTGTGTTTCTAAGATAACTCTTAAGCCTTTCTCTGCTTATCTGTTTTCTTTTTTATAGTGTATTTATTTAATTGCCAAGGCATAATTAATGTTTCGCTTTTGTTTTCATTATTTACTAAATTAGCAGCTGCTTGGTTAAAACCTTCCCACACACCAAAATGCAAGTCAAAATATTCCAGTGAAGTGCAGCTCAGCTTTTTTCTATTTATGCTATTAAGAGTTGAGCCTTGCAGGCAGGAGGTAAATCTTTTAGGGAAGGTTACTGAATCATTGCCTCCTGAATATAATTAATACACGATAGTGAACTTACATGGTCGAAACAAATTTTTGGTGCCAGAACATCCAGTGTTAGCAAAATTGGAGCAGAGAGTTTGGAGCTTTTGTCTTGCAAAATCCCTTCCCTGTTACTCTGTCAAGAGGAATTTTTAACTTGCCTCTAACTGAGAAGTAATGTTTCCTTAAATCCTGTGATCTTTGCAGGTGAGACGTAGGTGAAGGGTTTTGTGTTTCTCCAGGTATGTCCTCATTGGAATGCTTTGTGGACCAATATGAGTGGTTTCATAATGTAAATCCATTGGTGTTGAAGTCTTTATGTCCATGGGACGGGCATCACAGGGGGATGGAATTCAGATTAGGTTTAGTCTGATCCTGTGGGCTGTCTGAGGGTGCCCCTGGAGACTGCATCTTCCAGTTGTTCTTATGCTCAAGAAATCGAGCTCAGCCACGGTCACCAGGTAAACTTGTACGGATTTTGTTACTGGATCCCACAGAAAGATACAGTGAGTGACTGCAAATATGTGGTGTTGAAATTTCTTCTGACTTTCTGTTTGCACTCTCTACAGTCATATTCTTGCACAGATGAGATCTGTTTTTTCCATGTGCCGTTTGAATGATGAAGTAGAATCCCTGTGGCTGGGGGATGTACTGCAGATAATAGTTTTTTCCAATTTTTATTTTTTTTTTTCTAATCATATTTCAATTCTCTTAAGCACTACTATTGGCTTACATTGTATTTAAACTCAACTGGGGTGAGATCATTCACAAAAGCAGACAAAAAATTCTGTCTTTTTTATAAATATATATATTAAAGTGTGAGGATAAATGTCACACTCTTGTAAATTGCTTTCACTTGGAGGTAAACAAATAACACAGTCATTTGTGACAATACATTTGGGGTCAGTGACTGACTTTACCCAGGGAAACTATGATAGAACCTGCTTTGTGTCTGTACCTGTATTTGATGGGGAAAGTGTGCTGTAATAGGCAGCCGCGTAAAATGAGGATCAAATAGAGTGAGCTTTGATGTGCTCTTACTTAAAAGGATGTAAATCTTCCATTTTTCCTCTATCAATGAAGTTTTTTCCTCTTTGGCTCCTGTAACACTTTTGATATAATATTCCTAAATATCTTTAACCTCATTGTTCATCCACACAACACCTCCTCAGAGCATTCATATCATTCCTATGACAACAAAGAAAATAGATTCTTTCCCTTTGATATCCTAACAGGAATTCTTGATGAGAGCACTGTCTAAGGCTGAGTTCTTCCTTTCCTGTAGTCTCTTCAGGTTTAGATAATAAAAGATTAAACACTGAAAATCCATTTCCTTGATTTATTTCAATTTCTATTTATTTTCTCCTGAGGAGAGATCTCAGTTGAAAAGAGTTTTGGAACCTCCCTAGTGCTCAGGGGCCAGCCTGAGCATTTTGAGGGCAGTTTGTGAACCAGAGTACCAAACAAGCTGCTCTTCTCCGCATGTGCCTGTTGCATGAGCCCAAGGACTCTTGCAAGTTGCCAGTGGCACCATGTACATGTTTTCCTCTCTCTTGTTTCACTGTAGTGTGGTGCCAGCTTTCCCATAGGATACGGGAAATGGCGAGGCTGCTCAGATAGAAGACTTCAGAGCTTTTTGGTTTCTGGAGGCCTGTGCAGAGCCAAGGCAGGGAAGCAACTCATTTTGTGTGGCTATGCTGGATAGAGATGATGGCTGTGGTGGTAACAGCATTTAGAGGCTCTCTTATTTACATTTTCAGTAAGTGTTTTGGATACACACTTATACCCTTATATGCCTTTTATTCCATTGTGTCTCATGTGTTGATGGATAGGAAGGCATTTCTTTCTGTGTATGAAGGCAAAAAATATATTCTTTTCACTTTATAAAACCAACAGAAGGCAAATTTTTGCCAAAACAATTGAACAAGTTTTGTATATATTTTTTTAGGAAAACAAAACGAAAGAAAACAAAACCAAAAAAAACCAAACAAACCACCAACCCCCAAACCTCTATGCTCTGCAGTTTTTCCAGTATAAATAAATCATAAATCTTTCGGTAGAAAACTATGATTTTTTCATAAACTTGTCCCTTCAGTTGTCACCTCTGAGTTTGCTTTATGATTGCACAATGTGATAGTCCTCTTTCCCCTTGTTTGCATCGATTTACTTTCACATGTTCTGAGATAACATGTGAAATTTCCCCTACTTTTTTACTTAGTTAGCAAATACAGTGCTCTAGAATTCAAGTAAGTCACACCTCTCCTGCTCTGACAACTTTCCAGTTCACTGCAAATACCCACAACTGCAAAAAAATGAGAGCAGAGAGGGGAGTTAGTTTCTTTGCTTTTACATAAAACAAAGTGTTCTGTGTATATCTCATACCAGACAGAAAGAAAGCAACCTGTCTGGTTGGTTATCATCATTGGTTTGCTTGTTCTAGAAAGTCAATAATGCTAAAATAGTGCCTTTTTTCCCCAAGTAAGAAGGGAAATCCCTTTCTGGCTATCAGGGGCCAGAAAGATGCAAGCCTCTGTTTGCCACTTGTTGATTGACCTGAGAGTGGGCTTTGGGCAGGCAGTTTAACCATGTGTCAGTCCATGCCACTTTTTCCTTCCTGGATGAAGTTTCATTGGTGATGCCAGCATGAATACAGCAAAACAGGAGTGAAATCTGTAAGTAAACAGGCCTGAAGTACCGCACTGGTTACGGAGCAGTGCCATTCCCTCAGCAGGTTCAAGGTTTCTGCGCTGTAGCACACAAGCACTTTTTGAGCGTTGCCTCTGAGTGACTTGTAAGTGAAGCAGTTTTATAACTATCCAGAGTTTAGGGTTTAAAAACAATAAAGGGCATTCCTTCTCTTTGTATGGAGCTTTGTATGGGCTTCCTCACTTTCCCTTTGGATTGTGATAGGAGAGGGTGGGTGAAGTCCACACTGCTTTTGCTCAGCTGGTTCAGGGAGTGCTGCAAAATAAAGAGAAGGGTGGGTTTAGGAGGTGTTAGGTGATAGGAATACTTACCCCCTCACTAAATTCACCTCTTTATTATTCAGATGTGCAACACTGTTGGGGAATGCAAGACAGCTGTAACTTTTCATTTTGCATGTGCTGGTATGGAGAGAGAGAGAGAGAGAGAGGGATATTTTTGTTTTCAAGGGAACAGAAATGCACAGGGCATTTCTGCACAGGGCTGTGTGTATCAGCTTGGCCATATTTTCACATGCACACACTGCAGGTGCTTGCACTTCGTAACACAACCCCTTGTTACCTGAGCACCGATGAAATACTTTATGTAACCAAAAAGTTGTTCTTAAAGAGGATTTCTCATTTTATACTTGGGCACATGAAAGATGGAAAGACTGAGGGCTGCAGTCAGACCCCTTTTCTATGGTATTAAAGCAATCCTGTTGTCATGTCTTTATGCATCTTGGTTTTAACAGTCATTTCATGGGCTTGGGGTATGTGTGTGTGTGTTGGTTTTTAGGTGGTGGGGTTTTTCTATTTAAATCAGACAGAGGAATTCAATTTTCAGTGTTTGAAGTGGAGAGATTAAACTCCATATATTTTCATTTTAAGGATCTATCTGCAGCTATAAAACTAATTTTGCAATAAAAGGTGGGTTTCCTTGCCACCTCTTCTGCTACTCTTACCTATAATTTCTCAGTTCATGGAACCTGAAGGGAGATGTAGGTGTACAGTGCAGTGTGAGAGAGCAGGTAGTCAGGGTGGGATTCATCCTGGGTTTATACCAGCTCTCCATCCATATAACTCCTTTGATTACAGCAGTCACAGCAGCATGTGACTAGAGTAACATGTTTGTATAAATTGGATTATGTAAAGTAAAAATTTTGGGGCATGAATTTGTATGGATTATTTACAGAGCGAGATCAAGAGCTCCCACTTGTGTAGCTCCTTCTGTTCCTTCAGAAAATAACGTTTTGGCAGTACTGGAGATATGAGATAATGGAAAATGTGCATTTTTATAAAAGCATTGTACGTTCTTGAGTGCTCAGCCCATTGTATGTCCTCCAGCAAACAAGCCTCAGATTTCGTCTGGAAAATCTCACACAAGAAGCTGGCTCAGGAGGTGGTTTTGACCCACCTGTCACAGTTCCTCAGAACCAGAGGCTCTCATAGCCTCACACAACCACCTGCCTGCTGGTTCCTCACCAAGGTCATACCAGGGGTCCATCTATGCATCATTGCATATGAGCCTTTTCCGAGATACTGAGATACACGAGAGGGTGGGTGACATCTATGACAGGAACTTGTAACTGGAACAGGGCCTGAAATTTCTGATTGTAAGCACATGGATGTGATATTGGATGTCTCTGAACTATGCTGTATTTCTGTTCTGTTAACTATGCACACTCTGCCCACAGAAAAAAATAATTTCTATTTAACAAAGTGTGGGGGTTGCTTTTTTCATTCCATGCAGAAGTATGCATTATATGTGGGTGGATTTCAAGAGTAATAGAGACACAGGAATTGAACAAGGGGAAAATGAGGGCACAACCAGTTCATATTCAGCCAAGCAGTTTTGACCAAGTCGTGGTGGTCACAGTACTTGGGATTTGAGCCGAGAGCAGTGACCTACTTGCTGTGGCATTGCTAATCGCATTTTGTCAGCTTCAGTAACTGATGGATGTCAAACTTTTCACTTACAACTATTTTAGATTATCCTGAATCGTATTCCATCCCAGCCCTGGGGAATATTAATCATCATTTTATTACATTCAGCTGGAGAAGTTGAAATTCATTATAGTAATTTTTAACTACATATTATGGAGTAACAATGAGATTGAATTAACATACACTTATTAATAAGCATTAATGATAACTGGAAGGAGTGAAAAACAATATGCCAGCAATAGATTTTCCCATGGGATTCAGAACTGGGTAGCATAAAGCCATCTGAATTACCTTACTTTGAATACTTTATACAAAATTATTGCTCAGCATTTCATAAGTAGAAGTCCTTTTACCGTGAAATACAGGTCAGGTTGTGTTAGACCAGAATCTAATTTAATGTAGCTCCTACTGCTCTCTTAATTTCCCAAAGCACGTTACAAAGCAATAACAGGAACTAGTAGTGTGATACACAAGCAGGTAAATCTATAACTTATTATGGATGGGCCAGTTCCAACGTTGTTGTCAGCTTGTGCCGCTCCACTGCATGTGCTGGGTGGTGTGAGGCTGATTTACACTAGGTAGGATTTGTCCAAAGCCAAAGTAAAACATTAAAGACTATGAAATATTATTTTTAAAGTTACAGTACCGGTTAGTCAGGAGATCCCATTTATTCCTATTATGTTTTAGAGCCTCTTGATCCAATACCCATGGAATTTAATAAGAAGCTTTGGCTCAGATCCCATATGGGCAATAAGATCATAAATTTTTGCTCTAAAGGATGCTGGCCAGTGGACAAATGAGAGAACATTAAATGTCCCATCCACTAAAAGCTGGTTTTATAAGTGGAGGTGTATTGAAAGTACAGAAAAGTGTGTGAAAAAGCATGTATAATCATACATACATGTGCTCAGGGGAGAAAGATGGGGATGTAGTATCGCTCTTAAAATTGTTCTGTGTTTGCCCACTAAATAAATCACTGGCATTTTGCACCCCAAGTGAGAAGAAAATTTCAGGACAGGTTGATCTTCTGTCCGAGGATGTGTCCCATGAACATGTGGAAGTATCTGTAGTCTCACTGCCTTTGCAGACCTTCACTGGCAGAGATCCCGAGTTTTTCCTTGACACAATTTTTCCCCACTGAAGGCAGGAGCTGCATGTCTATATGCCAGGTGCCATTGGTACCCCAGGGGTCCAGTTTTAAAGAACCTCTTATCTTTTGTCACTGAATTAAAGGCTCATAGGTCAAAACACTGTGTTCTGATATTAATTAAGATTTGTTGGCTACTGCAGATAAATTGGAGTTTCCAAACCCTTTGTAATTTCTTTTTCACGTTAAAAGTATCAGTTTGGTTTACTTAGCAGGTTCTGGATGTCCTGCCCTTGACACCTGTTGCTGTTGGTATCTGAATCAAATGCCTTCCATTTATTGTTTGGACATTTTATTTCTTGACTAGATACCATGACCATGAATACACTACAGAAAGAAAAAGTGAGTCGTATTTAGGGATTCCGCGCATAAAAATTGCTTTGCTCTAGACTTCTTTGGTATTATGTGTATGTAACAATTTCCTTTTAGCTCTATTTCAGTTTGAATTTTCTGGTTGGAAAAATAGGAATAATATCATTTCATCATACATCATGTATTTTGCTTATTTAGGTTGAAATATCGTGGAAAGGGCAATTCCTTTTTCTAATGCTTGTGTCATGGTAATTCATTTTCTGCTCTAAAGCATTGATTCGAAAACATTTTTATTTTTTAGCAAAACTGATCTTTTTGTCAGACTTCTCAATTTCATACAGGCAAAACCTATGTTTGAAACTACTGACTTTTGAGTCAAAATCGAAAAAGACAATGTGATTGAGCTATGTTGGCCACTCTTTTGGTGCCAATGGCTGCTACTGTCATACAAGGAGCCATTCAGAACTGAATGGGTGAGGAACAAAAAGCTCTTTTTGCTTTGCAGAATTCACAGAATGATGAAAGAATAAATAGATAAAACGTAATGTCTTCGGCAAATTTTATTAGGATTTGAACAGTGTGACTTTTGACAGATATCAGAGACAAATATGGCCAATCCTGTGGACTGCATAAAATGAGACTGGCTTAAGCCAGTCAATGTCAAGACACTACAGACGATCCTCACCGCGAGGGCTGAGTGTGGATGTGGCATAGGAGTAAGCTGCTCATTGGCAGGCATTTGCTCCACTGCATAGGTTCATGCCCTGTTATGGAGTCTGAGTTTCCATATTTTCCAAACAGCTGAGTTTCCCTATTTTCTTTCACTTGGTGGAGATGGGAGCCATAACATATAGATGGCATGGATGTGCCTTCAGCACCTTTCTCCAGTGCTGACAACTTCTCTCTCGAGCAGTGAAAGCCAAGTTGGTTTGCGTTTGCATTCAGGAACAACCCTGAGTTCGAGTACAGTTGTCAGCAGAGGGCTTAGTTTCACACATGTATAATAGAGGTATCACATGTGCTGTCGTCTTGTCTTTTATTGCAGTCAACCACTTAATGATGCTGTCTCCAGCTTTCCAAATGAGTTCTATTAGCACCTCTCTTCAGCAAGTTGGAGAAGTCGAGTGACTCCTCCAGCGCTTCACCTGGAGGTTGTGGAAGTACTGATTGTTTCAGCCTCTCTTTTATCAAAATGTCTACACATTCAAACAAATATATGCAGCACTAAATCTACAGCACTGTTAGCTCTCCAGAGAGATGGGAAGGGAAGGAATCTCCTGTGGGAATGCTTCATGAACAGGCAGTAGCAGCAGCACATCAGCTATTTTAGCTACTTCTTTGTAGATGGTTTGGCAATCTGTTACAAGTTACACCCCAACACGCAATCTTCCCTCTCTGCTTTTAAGTGATGATGTCTCTGGGTATCTAGCTCCAAAAAATACTCTCCTTCGATCCTAATGACACTCTGTGTATGATGAGGTTTCTACAGATACCCACTGATCAGCAGGATGACTCCTGGTCCTATTATAATCTGCCAGGTAGAAATAGATAAATCCATTAGCTGGGGCTGGGCTTGTTTCATCATTGTGACAGCTTCCCATGAGCCTGAATTCATCAGATTCCCTCAAAACAGCCAGCCCTCACATCATCTGACAGCTATATTTCCGTGACCAGCGTCTAGGTTAATACACCTTTAATCTTTATTTAATTACTCATTAATAACCCAGATCCTGATCCATTTGCTACCTACTCTTCCACACACACACACACTTATTTTTTTAAATTTGAGGTTGCTGAATGTTTACCAGGAGACCTGACTGATGGCTAAAATTGCTGCTGTGAATGTTTTGGCATGAACTTCCCGGCAATTTTGTTAATCAAAATAAAAGAAGCACCTAAATGTCTTTCGCTTCTTATTAAAAGGCACTGGGCACATGTGGTTAAATATAGCAACAGGTTTCTGTCTAACAGAGGTGGCAGAAAGATTACTGTGCTATTGTACATGCTGCCACAGCCACTCTGGAAATCACATCAAACACACGCATAAGCATTCTCCCTGCAGCCCCTGCCTTGTGAATTAGCTAGCCTAAAAACATGCATTATCTTTTCAGGTGTACCAGTGCAAATCAGGAGCAAAAATAGACAGAGGGCAGAACATGTAGAAGGAAGACTCAGACAGTTTTGAAAAACCATAACTGTCATATTTTTGAGTTATCCTCACTTTTTCTACAAAGAAAACAGTACTGGAAGCTGAGAATTTCTGTTAGATTAGATTTAAACTGATTCTGCTTCTAATTTTATAATTTTCAAAGTTTCTTGTCAAAACGTTTGTCAAAAGGAGAAAACCTGAGAATGCTGGAAGCTGATGTAAAGCAGGCTGAAAAGGGCATAACCTTTTCTATCCCAATGTAATTTGTTGAACAACCAAATCACATTAAGCTTGTCTTTGCCTTTCTAAATACTGGATCTTCTCAAGTCGACTGCATCATAGTATAACTATCTATCACGTTGCTGAATAGCATCCATGTGAGTTTTCTGGTCACCCAGACTCTCCTGTGAACTTGAACCGAAAAATGTAGCAGCTTTAACCCCCGTAGGGTCAATTCTTTTGTATTTTAGTTCTTCAGTGCACTCTCTGTCTCACTCGGGTCAAAGTCATGTGCCATTTCCTACCTCCTTTTCTACTATTCAAGTCACTGAAGTTCATTTTCCATCTTCAGACTGCTTTGCTGAAGAGTTAGAAAAACTAAAATGAAAACAGTTCCAACTTTGCAGATGGAAAGAAAAAAAAAGGAGATGTCCAAGCTGGCAACCACAGCATTGCTGTGGCTCTTCACTACGAACATGATTTTACCTGAGGCAGGTGGTCCTGTGCAAGCCTTAATCCCACAGGCAACAACAGTCACAGTGGCTCTGGTTTCAGCTAAGCATCCGTGGTCTGGCCCCAGCTTTGCAGCTTTCTGTCGTTGCAAATCTATTAATCATGATATAAGATCACTGCACCAGGCCAGCTTGAAAGTATGTCAAGGCAAGATATCATACCTCCTGCAGCAGAAAGCAGTGGGCATCTAAGACACAGTGATATTTCCAAGGTACGGTCTCCGAACCTCCTGTGAATTGCAGCTTAAATCTTGAGACACATACAGTGCCTGCATGGAGAGAAAGCTACGTGAATTTTCTCTTCCAGTATGTTTTGCAGTTACTTTTTGAACTCACATAAACTTTTAACATCTCCAGCATCCTGTGATAATGAGCTCCACAGTTCTAATTGCATTTTGTGTGAAGTTTTTTTTTTCTTATGCTTTCTAAACTCTGTCATCTGTTCATTTAATTTAATTCCCCTTAATCCTTGCATTAGAAGAAAAATGAATAATCGTCCTTGCTGCACTTTTCCATTGCTCCATTGATTTTAGAGACCTCTATCATGTCTTCCTCACTTATCTCTACTGCAAACTGAAAATCGTAATCTACTTAGCTCTTGCTCATATAGGAGACATTTTCTTTACCCTGCTAAGATTACTATCTTAGCTAGCTACATAAATAGAGACTGTAGTGTGTCTCAACCATTGTCAGATTTCTTTGTTGGTTGTAATGTTACAAAAGAGGTAACAGCTCTATGTTAAATATTTGTCTTCAAAGAATTTTTAGGAGTCAACATCTCTTGAATTTTCTGCACAGGGAGAGGTAGAAATAGTGCTCTCAGCCTTCAACAGTTGTGCAAATATTTTTTAGCCCTGGCATTCTGAATTCATTGAAAATGGTGCCTGTTGCTGTCTATGCTAATCCATTGATCTCTCACAGTCCTCATGAAGGAGACTTCTGTGGAAAACGAAGGATGCGGAAGAAGAATTACAGTTCCTTAATTCATTGACAAGAGTATCAGTGTCTTTACTCTTAAAGCCATTGTTTCTCATAACAGTAGAGGAACTGCCTCAGGAGCAGCAACACCCGAGTTATGGTTTTTGGCATTTGTAGTCAACTCTTGCCTCTTTCCGTTCAACCTATCAGCTCTTCCGTATCTGGCTCCCATCTCACAGCTTTCATCTTTGACAGCAGCGACCCATCCTGCCACCCTCCCAGAGTAGCAGGTCCTGTCTTCATAGGAGAGGTGCTCCATCCCTCTCATCTTCTTGCTCCAACAGGTTCATGTCCTTCTTATGTTGGGGGCCCCAGAGCTGGATGCAATACTCCAGGTGGGGACTTAGCAGATCAGAGTAGAAGGACAGAATCCCCTCCCTTGATCTGCTAGCCATATTTCTTTTGACGCAGCCCAGGAGATGGTTGGCTTTCTGGGCTGCAAACACACATTGCCAGTTCATGTTAAGCTTCTCATCCACCAACAAGCTCAAGTGCTTTACCTCAGGGCTGCTTTCAATCAATTCTCTGCCCAGCCCGTACTTATGCTTGGGGTTGTCCTGACCTAGGTGTGGGACCTTGTGCTTGGCCTTGTTGAACTTCATGAGGTTGGTATGGGCCCACCTCTCAAGCCTGTCCAGGTCCCTCTTGAATGCCATCCCTTCTCCACAGCATGTCAGTTGTGCTGCACAGCTTGGTATCATTGGCAAATTTCCTGAGGGTGCACTCAGTCCCACTGTCCATGTCACCAACAAAGATGATGAACAGCACCACTCCCATTACTAATTCCTGAGGAACACCAGTCATTACTGTTCACAACTTGGACATTGAGCAGTTGACTGCAACACTTTGGGCATGTCAATCTAGCCAATTCCTTATCTACTGAGTCATCAGTCCAACAAATCCGTCTCTCTCCAGTTTAGAAACAAGGATGTGGTACAGGACAGTGTCAAACACTTTACAGAAGTCCAGGTAGATGGTGCAATTTCTCTTGTCCACCAATGCTGTATCACTGACATAGGAAGCCACCAAATTTATCATGCACGATTTGCCCTTAGTGAAGGTAAATAAATAATTTCAGCTTTTGAACCCCAAAACAAAACCAGACCAATGTAAAAATCCTATGTAGAGGAGAAACAGGATTGTATCAGCTTTCTAAGCTAGCTACTACACAGCAAAACCTTCATTCAGATTCTTCCTTGGGAAGGCACTGTGATGAAGCAAACATGACACCAAAGCCATGTCTCTACGTGAAGATGCAAATAAACCTCTTCTGTACGGAGCTTCTGGTTTTGGTATCCCCTGGTTTGTCCCCAGCTCTCACGTCTTTCCAAATGTTGGACACAGACAGGCATTCAGCTGTTAAAGCACAGGGACTCTCTCTTGATTTGTGTTTGTCTAGGAAACTGCCAGTGACCTGCACTTCATGTGTTTGGCATCTAATGACTCCCTGGAGCAGAACAGGGCAGGGACAGGTTTTGGGCAAAGTCACAGGGAAAGGGCATGTGCAGCAAATCATGCAGAAAAGCAGTAACATATGACATCTTTCAAGTAGAGAAATAGAGACTGATAAAAAAGCAAAAGTTAGCTTTCTCTACTGATCTGAGAGGGAGAAGGAGAGTCTCCAGTATCTTCACAGGGGAATGCTTTTTTCTCCTAGCTTGAATGACTGAGAGTTCATCAAAATTCAAGACAGCTAAAAAGGAAAAAAAACAACAAAAAAACCCCAACAACCAAACCCAACCTACTACACATAGATTAAAACCAAACAAAAAATACAAAAGAAAAGAGAAAATAATTATATCAGCTTAGCAGTGGATATAGTAGTGTGGCTGTGCATTCAAGATGTGCTTGTCCACCAGGACACTTCAGTGCTGATATGAAGCGCCAAAGAAGAGTGCAGTCTTGAGCATCACTTCTGTGGATCACACTTCTAGTGAGGAGAACACTTGGTGATTAAAGCCCCTGTACTCATTTTCACTTGTGACTTGAGTTGGGATATTCAATTTGTATCTCATAAACTGGCAGTTAAAAGCTGCCAGTCTAATTGATTCAGTGCTCAGAATGGTTTCCCTTTCATTTCCAGCCAAGGGTTCAGATTGATTTTATTTTTAAATCCAGATCACTGTGTCTATGTTGTTATGAATTACAAAGAACTTTCCTGGCTGATTCCAATCCATTCTAATCTGTCAGTCTTCAGCAGAGACTACAACTATAAGCACTTGAAATTAGATTAATTTCTGCTAAGGCAAAAAGAAATTGCTGTTTTATTGTCAGCATCTATTTCAGAACTTGGCTTTCTGAGCACCACTGGGATGTGGAATTATCACTTTAAGTCCTCTGGGCCAGCCCTTAGCATCACTGCCACAAATTTGCTCCACCTCAAGTCACATCCGATTAGCAACAGGATTAGATGGATCAATTTGGCACTGTGGTTAGTTCATGTCGGTGTTTCACCAGTATTATGGCGTACTAACCATGCCAAGGGGAGCAGTATGGCTGCCCAGTACCTCTGTGGTTGTCAGGATGCTGTTGGGGTGGGTAATGTTTTATTGTGGTATCCGGACCTTTTTGCCTGAGAGCGTTTATTGCCAGTCATTGCTGCCTTTCCCCCACTCCTATAGCTTACAAGGGATGTGGTCCTCAAAGTCTCTGCCTTTTGGACTTTCCTGGTTTTCAATGGGATGTGTAGCTCCGCTCCAGATACCTAAATCGTATGGTTTGTATTCTTTCTTACACTGTCTGGTTAAATCTCTGAGTTTTAAATCTATGACTGCACAATCAAGGGAACAAAGGAGAAAATGCTGACTGCACTGTACTCTGTGGGCTGGGAGGCTCGTAGATCAGCTTTATTTCAGCAGTAACGCTTTTTGGAAAAGCTACTGGCAATATGTCCCTGGGTTTAGATGAGTACTGAATGTATAATTTCCTGTCCACCGGTTTTGAAATAGTGCAGATTGAGTAACAATGTAATGCTCTTAATAAGCTCTTCCTCCTGTCAGGACAGGTTGTTCTCTTTTTCCTCATGATGGGGAGTAGCTCGCTTACACTAGTGGTCCTTTCAGTTTCAGGAAGATTTCTGGGACTGGAAGGCACAGATAAATAGTCTAACACAAACTAGCATAGAACCAGCAAAGGTTATGGGCCCTGGTCAGAGGCCAAATTAATTACTTTCACATTTTACATTTCACTAGCTTTTCTCTTCGCTTTCAGGTGAAGCTGGTATAGCTTGCGAGACAATAAAATAAAACTAAAAGTAGAAAATAAAACTGCAGCATGAATTTGTGAGCAAACTCAATCTGTTGCCTCTGTAGGAGATTCCCACACCTGTGTGATGACAGACAGTCATCAGAAGGAAAATCAATATATTTGAATCTCTTTTTTTCATATGACTGGATCCGCAGTATACAGGGAGGAACGCTGAGCAGTAAGGTGATAAGCCAAACTAAATTATTTCTGGGTGAAAGCTAGTTTGCTGTGAACAAATATCTCTTAAGTGCTCTCTCTCTGGAAATGCTGCTCGTTTGGCTTAAGATCCTGTTGTAAATCGGGGCTTCATTGTAATTTAAGATAGTAGAAGGTAAAGAACCACTGTACTAGTATACATAACCTAGAAATTAACAGCTCTGCGTGAGATTTTGCCTCTATTAAAATTAAATATCACATTAGGAAGCAGACTTCACACTGTGGAAGAAAATCTTAGGAAATTTTGAGTTGAGTGTGTTTATGTTTAACTTTCAGTATACAATCCATATCCATCAACATCGACATGCAGAGTTGTGTTCATGTTCTTTCCATGTTCTAGGATGTGGAATAACATCCGTGGCTCAGAGAGAACAGAAGAAACCTCTGGTGCCTCTCACGTGGTTGCTGTTCTGCATGGGACATTTGTTAGATGTGAGCTAACTGGTTAGCAGCAAAAAGGTGGGTTTTTTTAAAATATGTTATTACTTGCTGAATTTCATTGCTGCATCCAAATAGTCTAATGCATATTTAAAGAATAGTGAACTAAATTCAGAGTGAATTCATTGAAATCTGAATGAGATGATGAACATGCTAAGGTTTGATCCAGTCTTGGATCCATTAAAGAGTTCTTTTGTTAAGCACAGCAGAAGACAATTTGCATTAGTGAAGTGCAAAATAGGGAAATTAATGAAGGAACATACTTTCTGAATAATATTCTACCAGTTCAGCTTATGATGGATGTGTTGTTGACAATAATGCAAAATTAGCATGCACAACAATTCCATCTCCCTGTAATAGATCCATGAAGGGTCCATGAAGGGAGCAGCTGGCATGGAAGAATTTGTAGCAAAACAGAAGGATACAGTTATTGTGAAGCTGTTTGAGAAGAGATGGACTTCAAAGATGCACATCAATCAGGGAACACTGCAGATTAATACAATGTTTTGGGAAAGGCCTGAGTGAGTCTTAGACAACATAAGATGTAATAAAGATGGGTTTATAATTGCAGGGCTTTATATCTCCATGAGTGCTATTTCTGTAATATTGATAAAATATGGTGGAAAGTTGAAATTAAAATGGTTCCTTTAGATACACTACTATCAAAAGGTCCCTGCTTCTCTTTTTCTTTTTTTTTTCCTTGACTTCTCTCTCCAGATATCAGGCCTTGTAAATCTCCCGTCTCGTTAGACAAAAGTGCCATGCTGAAAATAAATAAGTAAACACATATCATTGCCACCTGGATGTTCAAACACTCTCTAATTATCATTCCTTTTAGGCTGCTGACACCAATCCATATTTTACCTACATACACCTATTGATCAGGTTCTGATCTAAGGTGTTTTGGTTTTCTTTGATCAGTGACGCAGCAGCTCGTGTTCTGTTCTCTGCTCTCGGTGACTGGAACGTTTAGGAGAGAGAAAAGAGGAAAAAAATATTTGATAATAAATTTCCAAAGGCAGCCCAGAAAGTAGAAGGACCAGAGAGTAATCCCAGTCTCTGGTTGTGGCAGAGGGATCAAAATTTTCTCGGGACTTGAAGCTTCATGCTCTATTTTCCATGGTGGCACCGTGCACTGGCTACCTCTGCTTTAAACAGGATCACGGCCACTATCATGATTTTTTATTTCAAATATTAGTTAATCATATTCTAGATAAGCACCAAAAATGCCAATTCTGTGTATTATTGCCATCTTGTACATGTACCACTGGTGATCAGCAGCAGGGAAATGCATGTGCTTTAGATGTATGAAAGTCTGGCACCTAGTGACCTTGCCCAAAATGAGTGCAAGTGTCACCTTTTGCCACAACTGTTCACGTGGTCAGTGGCACAGGGGATGTGGTTATAGTGACAGGTTAGTACCTAAGCAAGTGAATTGCACACCCTCAGGAAGTGTGATGGCAGGCAATTAGTCAGACCAGACATTTAAGTTCTGGACAGGAGAGACTAGACCTGCTTTAGGTATACAAGCGCTAGAATGTAGCCCAAGAAAAACCATTCCTCGGCATTTTCATCCAACTGAGGGCAGAAATAACACTCTCAAATCTTACAGCAAAAAGGATTATTGTTAGAAAGCAATGCTAACAGCTGGTGTAATTTTTTTCTAGTGAAATTAATCCCTATCAGGCACTCCAGTGAAGCTCTATTTGTAACCTGTAATTTTCTCGCATCCTCTCAGCAGGATTGAGCAGAGGTTGAGTGGTGCCTTCTCCAGCAGTTTGGCTGGCAATCCTTGACATGTAAATAATTTTATCAGTAAATCATGGGATCTTGTGATTTCTTTGAAAATCCATAGCACTACAAGCCTATAAAACAGGGAGAGTTAAGGATGCTTTTAATAAGAAGGAATCTGTAATGAGATATGAAAAATGTACTCAGTGGTCTGCAAGATGGTAAGGAGGTCAAATAGTCAAAGTTGCTCATTGACTTTTGATGTATCTCCTTGGCTTAGTGTCTCATCATCTGAATGTGGATTATGTTAGAGCCACAGGAACCAAAGAGGAAAACAGCAGCTGTTCCTGACAATTCAAAGATAAGCAACAAAATATAACACTCTCCGCACAAGAAAGGTTGCCAGTTATACTTGGAAATACCTGGCTTTTACCTGGCAGTGAAAAAAGTTAAACTACAGTGAAATCAGATATCTGTCTGTCAATCTATTTATTTATGCCTTTTTTGCTATATTTTTCAGTTACCACAACCTCTTAATGTCAGACCTCATACCAGGAGAGGTAGTGGACATGGTAGGGACAAATGAAGCCAATAAATCCGATGAAAAGAAAAAAAACCTCACACAGATCAGTCATACATTCCAAAGCAGCAAAGAATTGACTGCAGTAAGATAGAAAACAGACGATGAATAACTCAAAAGTTATAAATAGAATGCAAGCATCCAATTTAAATATAACAAGATCTAGATCTGGAGTCAAATTATGTGTACTGGTGGAAACGTGTAAACTGTAAGGCTTTTTGGTCCAAACTATTGAAAAATAAGTATAATTCAGAATTCTAGAAAAGAGAAAATAGCCTTCCTACTTTGTCATACCAAAATTATTAGACTGACTCTCTCAGCACATCTGGTTGGTAAACTTTCAAAGGCTAATGTCAAAGCAAGACAAAGAAGCCTATGGACTATCATGTGCTGTTTAACTGGTGACACGTATGTGTCCAATTAAACATCTTTCCTATCATTAGTTCTCATTTTGCTTCAGCTTTTGTATGTATGTAATGTGTATTTCATATGGTGTATTTTTAACCTGATGTAAGTTGAAGACTGTAGTAAGATGACTTTCTTAGTCTGATCTGAGCAGAGGATCAAAGCATAGGCTGCAAAACATTACTTTATCAGCTCTTTGCCTAAATGCCTAAAGAAAGGTCAGAGACAATTCAACTACACATCGAGAAGGTGTATTTCCCAGCCAGCAGCAGCAGCAGCAAGACTTTTCTTGCTCCTGGTAATTAGATCAGTTGCACAGAGTTGGAAGGTGTGGAGAGAGACTCTGTTCTCTCATCTCTCTTGGTAAAATGGCTCTGCAGTTTTATGGCACGAATGTTTCACATCCTTCTAATGCTGCCATAGTCCCTCTGCTCCCTGCTGCCTTCCTTCATGCATTCCCCCATGGAGCAGCTCCATGCACAGGTTGATGGGTGATTTGATACAGCAGCCCAGGACTCGCTTCAGTGGAGGCTCAGGAGTAACTGCTCATGCCTGGTCAGAGCTTTGAGGACCAGCTCAGCAGCACGTTAAACCCATTTTAATACAGAAAAGTGACTACCAGACAGGTATTTAATGCTAAATGCAGTGAGATTTTACCCAGTGCTAAATGTAAGCACCAGCTGAATTGCTGTTCTGAAAAAGGAGGCTTCACCCAGGGATCTGGCATAAAGTTAATCTTCTTTGTGGATTTTTTGCTTCAAATTTCCTATTTTTATGCCAGGGAAAAATATAATTGCATGATATATATAATTTTTTCCATGTTACCAGGTCGGGTTTTTATTGCTTTTCTATATCTTTGGAAAGTCAATTAAGTAATAAAATAAATTTAAAAGTAAAAGTGACCCTCTGTTAGCCAGGCATTCTTCTAATAAAAAACAAATTATCTCCTGCTGAGTATCACACTGCTACACCTGCTTTCTCTAGGAAATTTTCCATTAATATAGATAATTCAATCTTGAATTGATGTAAAAAATGAAATAATATTTTTAACTACTGATAAATATCTTTTTCAAATTGTATTAGGTAGGGAAGACGAAGTTGTAGTTATAAATTGTTTTATCCCAAATGAAAAATAGATGAGGCTGCACTGAAGTTTGCAACACCGAAATCTACATTAAGAAAATTATTATAGAATATTGAAATAATAATAAAACATGAATATAAGTGCAAATATCAGCCATTTCAATGCAGATGTATTAATGTTTAATGCCCAACTGATGTTAATCTTGTCTAAAATGGAATACGCTGAGATTACACAAGGATTCTGAGGATTTTTTCTATCTCTAAGGACATTGAAGACTCAGCTGTAACAAAGACAACTGTCTTGCAACAACTTAGGAGTGCCTTACTCTTCATTATATAGCCCCTTCTCTAAAGAGTTATCCTTGCTGTTCTTTCTGTTATAAAGCCCCCCAATACACAATCCCAAATTACTCAACATTCAGTGAAGAGTTAGTGTTATATATCACTAGTGTCACCACTTATGTTCAGATACAGTGTTTATCTAGTTTGAAGAAGGATAAACATCACAAAATTAAAATGTTGAGTGCAATTTTAAAACAGATGGGGTGTGATTCTTGAAAATCAGGATATAAACAATGCGTGTGTGCAGAGCTTTCCAGATGTAAAAGACCTGAATCTCACCTGTTGTGGGATTCTTGGGACCTCACTGAGGTCCATCAGCCTCTTTTACTCTACAGAAAAAGCGTGCAATAACAGTTACACAAAATTAGTATGCACTTGGCTAGGCAGAGGTAAGAAGGTAGGGACTGTCCCTCTGCAGCTCAGGGAAATACTGGTTCTCTGTTTACTGGTGTTAGCCTTTTGTCAGAAAAGTTCAATTCTGACTTCCACTTCAGAAATTCAGCTAGAGACAACATTGTAAACAGGGTGGAAACCCCCAGTTTTGAAAACAAGTGCCCATGGAGGTTTTTTAAAGGCTGTTCGATAGATGATACAGCTCTGAAACATAAAAATAGCATTATTTTGTGTAAAGAATTTACTAGCAATATGGCAACAGAAATCCTAACAGGGACTGGGGAGGGGGGAGAGAAGAAATGTGTACTGAATGATGGGCTGCTGCCTACTTTAATGCTTTCTAGCAGCTAGCTTCTGTGGCTGTGCAGCTCTCAAGTTATAAGTTCAGAGATTGATTAATCATCCACTCAAATGCACCATAAAGTTTTAGAGTTTTTCCCTTGGTAGATGTCTGGAACATTTGGGGAAAAAAGTAGGCAATTTACAAACAAGGACAAGGAAACCTGAATAGCTGTTATGATTTAAACCCCAGCATTTACTGATAAAAGCTGCCTACTCACTTTCAAGTACTTTGATCACGGAGGATTGAGGGGGTTGACTGCAGGATGCCCTACCTTATTGAAGACTTCCCTAAACTGGGGCATGCCAGTCCTGGGAGCCGTTAAGTGTTTCTTGGCATGGCATGTAATTGCAGAATGTGTTAGTTTAGTAAACGATGCATTTTCATATTGAAAGGTTCTTCTAAGAGATTTTAAAAAGCCCAACCAAAACCAAAGCCACAACACAAGAGGTGCTGATCCTCAGCTGGAGTAAAAGGGTGTGGTTCCACTGGCTCCATAAAGGCTATGCCAATTAAGGCAAAACAAAACATCTGAAAAGCTGGAGGCAAGGGTTTGGGGGAAGGTATGTCCTGTCCAGGTTTAACCCTGATAAAGCAGCTGAGTTCTTTGTGGAAATAATTAGGAAAAGACAGAGAAACAAAACATTTTCTAGGTGGCAACGAAGAAGTGAAACAGATCTGTGCTCTTGAGTCCGAGACATCACTCTGGCCTGACAACCAGCATCTGGACATTGGTCATAATCTTTTTTTTTTGCATCATCTTGTTCACTGGGACTCTTACATGAGAAGTCTAATTTTAAGTGCATCCTTGACATTTTCTCCCTCAGCAATAATTTGACATTTTCCACATCTTATTACTTATGAAACCTGACATCATGTCAGTCTTCTAGCATGAACTTTCAGCCACTTCAGTTTTCTTCCTACTTAATTACGGTCATGATTGAAGGAAAGTTGTTAGCTGCTTTTGTCCAGCTAACCCACTTATGGGTAAATTATGACATATGCAGATCCAAGCCATGTTTCTAAATTAGTTAGGATATTAATGTGAGGCCACAGAAGTATGTGTATATATTATGCATATTTGAATACATACGCATGCATGCACATGTATGTAAATGTTTTGCAGCATATACATCTTGGATGGTAAAAAAGTGTTAAGTGACCATAGTTTGCAAGGGACATTCAGTGTTAAATCAATATTAATTAAATTGCTCTATTTGTAGAGTGCATGTACTGTTCTGACTATTTTCTTCCCGCTCTTGTTAAGGTAAACACTTTCAAAGCTGTACACATCAGCACTTTACAAAACACAATGGGTCTTCAGCTGAAACAGCTTACCTGTGGCTTTGTTACCTGCTTGCAGATGAGAATTTACACGGTAGAAAACTGTGCCCTAAATAGCAGTGAATGCAGTGGAAGTAATTTATAACATATCATTTAACTATTGTTTTTTGATACAGCATTATCAGAAAGAAAAAACCAAACCCTGTTGCAGTTGTGTGATCTCTACAATTTCAGTCTTTGCACCTGCTGCTGTTGGTACTCCTTTGGGCTATTTGGAAAGGAGCAATAATGTATTTAAAGACAACTTTGATGTCTGTTATGAAGTAGAACTTGTGTAAACTCTCTGTTTCAGAGTAAGGCACTGCTGAGAAAAACGTGTAGGGTGAAAAGTTGTACTGCTTCTCTGTTGAAAAAGCCAAGGAAAACTCCAGGAGATTGTTGAGTCCTGGGTGAGAGTCCCAAAGGCTTTGGGACACCTCTGTCGAGGCCTGAGAGTGGCTGGAGAAGCAGCAGTTGTGTCAGTCCTGCACTGTGCCCCTTCCCCAACTCCCCAGTTCCCGCTGCTTCCTAACGCAGGCGTCATCCCTCCCGGCAGATGGACGGTGGCACATAACCCTGCATTTAGGTTATTCTCCTGTTTTACACTCACAAGAAATCCAAACCCTGGTGGATTTGCTTCCCAGAATAGATATATTTTTCTGCTGATTGTGACTTTTTAAAAGTTAATCCATGCTCCAGATTCAGGCAGTGATACATCCCCGCTAGCCACAGAAGCAAAACAACGAATGCTGCTCAAGCATTTTGGGATGAGGAGCTGGCGAGGGAGACTCAAACTTCAGGGACAGGCTGGCTCGCTGGCATGGCTGCACTCTTACCCATCTGCTGAAGTGGCAGTGTGCCTGATTAAAAATTACTCAGTGCTACAAAAGTGGGTTGTGCACTGCAGGTGAAAATGGCAACTTAAACATTCATATTTGTCTTCTAAAAATGCAAGCGTTTTTCAGGAATTTTTAGTTGGGTTCCTTTCATGTATGTATGCATGGGCATTGGTGCATAGATATATTTATATGTTATCCATACATATGTGCGTGCATGTCATGTGTACACACAGATATATATGCCTCTTATTTCCTCCAAATATAGACTATTTCCAAAATTTATTTTCTAATCTAACTTCATCCCTTAAAACTGTAGGTCCTCGTTTCTCTGCCCTTCGTTTCTGACCATCAGTGCAGTGAGCAAGGACTGTTGCCCAGTCTTTGAGTCCTATTCATTGCAGTGGAGCCCAGCAGCTCCATTCCACAGTTAGCTGTGT
This sequence comes from Jacana jacana, assembly GCA_013400555.1. Classification (NCBI taxonomy): domain Eukaryota; kingdom Metazoa; phylum Chordata; class Aves; order Charadriiformes; family Jacanidae; genus Jacana; species Jacana jacana. The sequence continues at coordinate 11,210 of VZTM01001751.1, read as the reverse complement.
TCCTGCCTTAGCCTGGAAGGACACATTCTCCGTATCCCATCCTTCTTTCTCGCTCCCAACCAACTGCTGAAGCTACACCAGGATGGGGAGCGCAGCAGGAAAAATTAACTTCTGTGAGGTGCCAAGATGATGGGCATCCCAGAAATGTGTCAACTGCTTTTGCTACAGTGTGAGCAGAATCCAACTTCCACATGGAAGTAATAATTGAGAAATCTGGGAGTTTAGTGTTGACTCTTCTGTACGATAGAAAATTTAATGATTCCCCAGTGACTTGAACACAAGCAGCTTAGACTGATTTTTTCCCTTACTAACCTCACTCACTTTTCATCTAAAAATGTCAGCTGAGTTTCAGAGTGAAGTCTGAATTCATCTGGTCAAATTAACCTTCTCAGTAGTCTTAAAGCGAAAGCTGACCTTTGCTGAGGTATGACTTCTATCAAATGCTTCAAGGAAACCTTCAGATTGTTCTGTACGAGAGTTGCTGTCTTCAAATTAGGAACACTATTTAATATACAAAGAACTTTAATTCTGTCAAGATACATAAGAAAAAAAGTTTTCCACTATTTTTCCTTGAATCCTGAAGTAGAACCTTTAAATGGAGCCTCAGTTTCCTCTGTAACAAAAAATTTCAAACCATGAACCTGGAAGTCCGTCTTACATGAATGATATATTATACACTAGGTTTCAATTTGAAGGATAGTTTTGACTTCTTTCTATAAGAAATTGTTCTTGAGTATGATTTTATTTTTGGCTCAGCATTTTGGGAGGAAAGGGAATGTGGAGAGGTATCCCTGCATATCCCAGACAAAGAAAGAAGAAAACCTGTAAAAAACCACCATGATTTTTATTGTCTATTGCAAACTCACTGCTTGATAGTATTTCATACAGCAAATGAAAATTAAGAAAAATATTGGTGAAATGGTAACAAAGCCAAATTTGTTACAAATGTTTCTGGTTTTAGGTTTGAGGTTTGGGGGCTTCTAAGTCATTAGAACACTCTGAGCAGCACTGCTGTGTGCCCCAGGTCCCTGCCTGTTCAAGGGCAATTTGATGCTTTGTCTTTTTTTGATTTGAAATCTGAGTGAACGTTGACTCTTGCTTTACATTTATTGGTATCTCATATTATGGAGGTGTTTGTAAGGAAGAGGTGCCAAAGGTCAGCTGCTAGAATTCAGACTGAATCTTATGACACACTTGTCCTAAAGGCATAAATTGTAGGATTTGCAGATTCTCTTCTACTCTTAAATATCTGTCCCACTTTTCCTCCTACGACTATAAGGGGCTGTTTGAAAAACTCCAGGAGCACAGAAATACATCTATAAGTCAGTGCCCCGCTCTGCTAAGAGCTCCAAAGTATGTGTGACATTTTCTTTATACTGAAGATCTTGAATAGGTGGTTATTTCAGCAACTTAGAAGAGAGGGGATGATACTGAAGTTTAATTGTCCCTGTGAAAATCTCAGTTGGAAGCGTATGCCACAAAGCAGCAATTACTAATGATCTAAGCAAACTGAAAGAATATATTTTCACATGTTAATCAAAGAGACTTTACTACAACTACAAAGCCACCTTGGGAAGTGGATAGTATAATTGAAGAAAGGATTCTCCCCGGGGAAATAATGTAGGTATGGCTAGAATTTGTTACAGCTTTCCGTCTTGCCGCTTAGATGGATTACGCGATTAAGAAATCTGCATGTCAGACAGGCAATGGAAGTGTCCCTCTTTCTGCTCTGAGCTGCTCTGCCTCATAGTGAAGACTCAGGATACCAGCAAAGCTGTGAAGGTGTGCATATGAGTGAGTGGCTCTATGTATCTATTTAGGTGCAGACAAAATGAGGCTCCTTCTTTTCAGATTCCCTCTTGTTCTCTTTCACTGTAAGGAAACAGATGTGCTTTGGTTTGTTTATTTTTACTAGTAGTAAATGAGGATCATGAAGGTCAAAGCAGATTTTGTCCATGGTGCAATTCAAAGTGACAAGGAGGAGTTATAAGTACCAGGTTTTAGTATCAATTTGGAATCTAGGTACCACAGAGATGGGCTGCGAATCATAAAGAAATGAGCATCTGTTCAGCTTCCAGTGGTGCTAAGCTATCTTATTCCTCTGGCACAGATTTATTTATATGAAGTGAAACACTGAAACAAAATGTTGGCTTAGCCTCAATCTCTTTATCTTTATTTATTTATTAATCTAGTGTCATGAAAACCATTTTGTTTTGTTTGAATTGTAAGTTACAGTTCCATTTTCATCTCTGGCCTTGTAGAAAATTGTTCTCTCCAGGTAAATATTGGCATTTTACAAAGGCTTATATGAAAACTGAACCAAATTGTGTGAAAATTCAGGGGTTGTCCTGAATCTTGTAAACTTTTCTTGCCACCATCCTGTAGGAGAAGAATATGGAGCTATACTTGCATTTCCAAGTGCTTCTGTACATGAAAGCCCAAGGTGGATTTCAAATGCATAAGTTTTGATCAACTTAAAAAATTAAAAGCAGCTGTGTTTCATGTCAAATAAGCCCCCCAAGATTAGATACCTTGGTTGGAAAGTAGGTTGTTTTGGATCTACCTATAGCCTAAGGATTTCAACAGAAAGATTCAGAGGTCTTAATAAAAATTTGATCATCTCCTGAGAGGGCAGGGTTTTGTGTGAGAATTCAGCTATGCCTGTCTGTTTGGGTTGGAACAGCCTTTTCAGCTGCATTTCAGCTTCTAGCCAGAATAAAAATGAAAACATAACTTATTCTTTCTGCAGCCTCATTAAAATTGAACTAATTTTTAAGAACATTATACCGCAGTTCCATGCTTCACCATAAACTGTTTATTTTTTCCCATATAAATGAGTGTGAACCATTAAGCTTTCAACAACAGCACCTAAAATAATGAGGAGGAACACATTTTTATAATGAGGATAATTGTAATTGCAGAACTTTACAAGTGATGCAGTAAATTTTCCCTCAGCTCTAAGATTGGACTTTCTCTAAAATAGATGTTTTAGTTTAAGTTATTAGACTCATTAAAGAACTCCCTGTGTGAACTTTGGTGACCTAAATTTTCCTGAATTGACTGAGGCTTGTCCTATGCTTAAAATTTTTGAGTAGTTGAAGGAATCATTTACCTCATCATTGAAATCCATTGCATTTTTCCATTTTTGTTACACAAATGTTCCTTTGCTACCTGTCAGGCTATTGAAATGTAGTATACGCTAAAAAATATTTCAAATGATAGAACAGGAATCAAAATTTCTGCAGAGAAGAAAAGCCACTGGTGTCCAGGAAAGGCTAATCCACCCTCATGAGCTGCTGCCCTGGTCAGAAAAAAAACTCCACTCTGTTCTCTGTGGCCAGTCACATAAAGTGTTAACACTGGTGTTTCTCTGGGATGTAGCATGAAAGTGACATAACTGCAATTGTGTCAGTATTTGGAATAATGTTTTCTTTCCTGCTGTATTTAGTGCAGTAGCTCAGGGTTAGAAGTAGTCAATTAAGCAAGGGCTGTTCTGGTCTTTCAGGAAGATAAGCAGAGGGGAAGACAATTAGAAAGAACATCTTCCTGCTTGTTCCTGCCACAAGGCTGTCACATTTACTCCCTTCTTTAGGGTTCAGGTTGTGAAGGGGTGAGAAAGGCTCCAGGTCTCTTTCAGCCTCCTGCTGTCCTTTAAATTACCCAGCAGAGCTCCATCGAATGTGTGGGTGGTTTTCCTCAGAGGTGCAGTGAGTTTATCTTTAAGAATATGTTTGATTTTCCTTTTGAGGTCAGGGCACTTAGGTTATCATATATTTGGTGCTTCCAATTAGCAGAACTCCAAAGTCCAACAGCAAAACCTAAAGAATGGCCCTTCAGGGATTAACTGAATATCCAGAAAAAAGGAACAAATCTCTGTGCACTTCAGAAGGAATTTCTCCTCTCTTTTCTTGTTTTTTGTTTTTTTTTCCTCAGTAGCAGACAGATTGACTTGCTCGTATGTCAATTTAACAAAGTAAACAGGATGGACTTCTAGAGAAGGAGTATCAGAGTGAGGCAAGGAGGTGATGAAAAACTCTAACAGATAAATCACAAAATGATGTGATTATTTATGCAAGGGCTGCCACCCCCCACACCCATCTACACACCTCAGTTCAAACAGGTTTTTTCTTTGAACCAGTTCATCGCATAAAATATGCATCAGGACCCAGGGAAATGTTTATTTAATTAACTGTCATCAGGCTGAGACAAAAAGAAAAAGCCTCCTCTGACAAAGTATGCTAAAAATAAAGATGATGGCACAACAAAGTGGTTGTGTCAAGGATCTGAGCTTTGGTGCAGAGCTCTCTGGAATATTGGTTTACTTTTTCTGTTTGACTGTCTTTACTGTGGTGTTGAAGAGTTCCAACTACAGCACCGAGGCCTCAGGCAAACGATGTTCATTTTCACCAGACACCCAGCCCAGCACACTGTGATTAGTTAGCACCTCTAGATTCAGGGCTTAGCAATTTGCTCTGCTAATGTGCTCTTGGGCTGCCAGTCCTGGTATGCACATTAGTCTGAGTATCATCCCTTTTAATGTCACTTTTAAATGTTTAATAATCTGATTGTGATAAATGGTCTGGTTATTTATTTCCTTTCTGCTAGCAAAGGACCCCATTAGTGAGTTCAGTAATTCCAGGAGGGCCAGACTGGCTTGCCAGAGGTTTGAGTCCAATTCACCACAGTGTCCATTTCTTCCTATACTTTATACCCCTATCAGAGGTATCATAAGGGTCAGTTTTTCCACCACCAAATTTTTCCACTGTCTAATGGTGGTGTAAAAACCAGTTCTGCTGAAAGGATCCCCAGCAGCCCTGAGGACCTTCAGCACAGCTAACCCTTTTCTTCCCCTGATTCTGCATGTGCAAGCATTCACGTTGTTTATTCCTGGCTAAGAGACATGTACCTTTTCCTTCAAAAGGACACCCATCTCTGCTTGTCTCATGGAAGAAAAATTCCATTTAAATCAACAGAGAGATTTCGGGTAAATTAGAATACAGATAGTAGCTGTCTCTTACAAGACACCACTGTACAGCCTCAGGAAGATTTTTGCCAGCTATGTAAACCATACTGTAAATACCTGTTGTGCTGTGTGACTCTCTTCTTGCCACTCCTCCAATTTGTACTAAAAATAAAATCTGGCACATGTTTAGATTACAATGAAAATCACTCTCATGCCATAAGAATCTTTTTGCCATGTCCAAGCTATTGCAAAATAGTATCTCCAGGTTTGAAAAGATTATCTGGGGTAGGCAAGTTGTGAAATACCTGCCCAAGACTCCTGGCACACACTTCACTGAAACACATTTATTTAGCTTCAGGAGATTCACAGCTGAAGATGGTTTTGGATTCTCTAGCCTTCTCCAAGTGATGTTATAATGAGATACTTGGATTTGATTATGGTGACTCAGAGATCATTAAGAGGAAAGTATCATGAGGACTTAGTGTCCCAGGCTTGCTGCAACGTCTGTCTGCTGCCATCAATTTTCTTGGATAATTAAGTTGGTCCTGCAGATTTTGGTGTCAGCTGACTTTCGTTTAATATCACTTATTTTTAAGTAGATGATTTTTATTCTTTTCCACACATGTTAATTCATGCAGGCAAATCCTTCTGGAGCACTGGCTTGTGTCCTAGGTTTCCCCTTCTGCTGATGGCAAGAATGAACTTGAATGGTGCCCGTAATCTTTCTTTTCATAGACAGGAATGATATTAAAATGTAGTGAAGAAAATTATAGACAAAATAGGAGTAATGAATGGAAACTTTTGAGTGCTCTGAAATTTTCTGTGCAGTTATAAACTCCTCAAGGTATTGCAGACTGGAATATTTTGCCCTGCGCAGACACACGCAGGCACTTTTTGCCTGGTGCCTGTCATGAGGAGCAGCTGTAAATTCCCAGGGAGAGAGCACCACTGTGAAGTGTGAAATCAAGTGTTTCATGCACTACCCTGGATTTTCTCTCCTTAATAGGAAGAGCCTTACAGAGGACTAGCTAGCATGCTAGCTAGTAAAGACAAAAAAATTATCTCAGCAGAGGAAATACCAATTTAAGAAGAAAGCTTTTTTTGTGCCAATGGTCCTCATGTTTTCATGAGGCAGATGCCTCATTCACATTCATGTCAACACAAGAAGAAGCCAAACCCTTCTAGGCTGTGAGGATAAAAGACATGAACTTGGACGAAAAGAGCGGGAGGGATCTTTCCCAGCTGCATGTCCAAACTACCTCTTACCTCTGGCAACCTGCTGGGTGTCTGCTAACTGGGACTGATAATATTAGCTTCTCTCTCCAGAAACAGCATTGCTGATGCTCTGATTGCCCAAGGGAAGAAACACTAAAAAAGTGGAGTTTTGCTGTCTCCTTTCTTGGGCAGAACATGTGCCCCCTTACCGTCCCTGTTGTGATCTCCTCCCATGGACTGGGCACATGCCACAGGGCACAACTCTTTGCTGAGAACAGAGTGGAACAACTTGCTCGGGTCCCTGGAAGACTTAGCAGAGCCTGCCAATGGGGCTAACATTTTCAAAATCACTATTTGAGAGTCACAGACAGGCTATCTGGGAATCAGGATTGACAACACTAGACACAACTTGCTTCCCCTGGGATATTCAGGTTACAAGCTGGATTCAGAGAGATTTTGTTTAGCTATGACCATCTTTCTGTTTTGAAAGTTGCTTTGTTCATTTTGTTGGTGTTTGATGTGGGATTTTTTCTAACTTGCAAGTAGACCACCAGATTCAAAGACTTTCACAAAATATATCTGAACTAATGTAATCCTTATTACTATGGGCAAGTAGATTCTTACATCTGGGAAGTGTTTGGCCTGAAGACTTGCATTTTCCCTCTGTTTTTCCTAAAAATGAAACACGTACAGCAATGCAAGTTATCTTTCACCAGTACAAAAATTATGACCAGATTTTAGCTCAAAGTCCGAGGGCTACTGAGAGCACTCAGTGAACATCATGACTTGAATTTATCCTACTCTTGATGCATCTTGATACATCTTCTTGAGTTGTGGCAATACCTTGGACACCTCAGGTTCCTTCTCTGGGTGGTGGGTCTTTGTTAAAGGAATCACCCTGGGCTTTATTCCTATCTTTTCTTTGATTGTTGACGCAAAATGCTTAAGTGACTCTTGTTAGAGGAATCCAGGGCTTTGTGCATGTTTACTTTTAAAGGGTGGATAGAGAGTTTTCTTCAGTTTTGGAGTGCTTTGTTGATTTCTTGATTTGTATACTGCCAACATCTGTGCTTCTGTCTGATTTGGATTTGTTATGTGGCTATGACTACCCCTGTTTTCTGCTTTCCTATCAGAAAATAACTGAGCCTTTAAGCCAATATTGAATCTGAAAATAAAAGAAGCATTCTTATACGGCCTATTACTAGCTAAAGCAGCTTCAGAATATCTTCATTAGTTAAACCAGCCTATATTTTTTTTCATAAAACATAGGCTTGAAAGGCAACATGAGGTGCAGTATGAATCCATGTGCCTTACCTCAAATATCAGGGATGTTAGTATTTGCTCATGCTCAAATTGTCTGCTGCTCATGGGATTACAAAAAGGAGGGAGTATAAGAAAATCCAAGCTACTTATGACAGTTTGATGCGTTGGGTATGATGTAAAAAAACAGGGGAGGAAGAGATGACTGTCATGGCTCCTAGTGCATCCTGTACCCCAGAGCATAGACAGGCTCGAAGGTGGGAACAGCATGTGACAAGTCCCTCAGCAGCCCCTGAAGATGTTCTGGGAAATGTCTCTTTGGGGAAGAAAGAGTGGCAGGGGATGGTTGTAAATATTTTGTGTGTTAAAGCACTAACGTGATGCTTTTAGACAAGAGTACACTTCCTTTATTAACCCATATTTTTCTTTTTTAAACAAATACAAGTGTCACTGCTATTCACCTTCAAAATGGAAACATCATTAGGTAAATCCAGGGAAATGGAAACATTTGTGTTAGATATGTATATTCATGAACATATAGGGATTTATTGCAAGCCTAGGGAAGCCATTGCCATTTAATGTCAATTTTATGTAGGTTTTATAAGTCTATTTTACTCTGCTGTTTCCCCCAAATGATTGTTACCTTAGCAACTGCCAAGTTGCATACATACACTTGCTCCAAGAAGCAGAGCTTAAGGAAGTAAAGCACCAGTGTTTAAAGAGTCACCAGGAACACGGTTTATATTGTGGATTTTTTAACTCTTGTATGTACTTGCCTACAGAAATGGTACATGGTTTTCATTCAAGTTTTTGGAAACATGTTTTAGCAGCTCGTCAGTGATAGCATCGACTTTGCCTCCTTCTCTTCTTCCAGCTTCCTAACTCTTTTCAAATACTAACACTTAATAATAAGGAGGATTAACAACTGCGAGGTCAGTGATGAGAGTGCATTGGGTTGGGATCATGTTGAATTGGGTAAAACATTGGATAAGGCTTCCTGTGCCAGAGGATTTGTGTTCACTATTTGCATCTATCTGAGATATATTCTGATCCACATAGGGACTGTAACATTTGGCACAGAGGTACAGATTAAGATGAAATTCAAATAAATTTTGAACCTTTTAGCAACCACTCAAATCCGACTNCATCTAAAAAAATGCATGTCAATAAGAGTTGTCACAGGAGCACATTTCAGTTTGTTCAAAGCAGCTTGTCAGGAGGGCCACCCTTTATACTTGTTTTCCAGCTGATTTCCTGAGATCTAATNGGTAATACTGCTTTTAACCTTAAATGAGTAGAAACTCTAACCTTTTATGCATTAAATGAATACAGGTACATTTTGCATCTGTCATGTTTGGTTATTCTTCTCCTTCTTCCCACAACATACCTATTAGGCAACGCTCCATCTAAAAAAATGCATGTCAATAAGAGTTGTCACAGGAGCACATTTCAGTTTGTTCAAAGCAGCTTGTCAGGAGGGCCACCCTTTATACTTGTTTTCCAGCTGATTTCCTGAGATCTAATCAGACAAGTGATTTATACACAGTTGCATGCTAAGTTACTGGCAAAGCCTAGGCTGTAAGATCCCGGGATGCTCCTCTTTCACAAGCTTTTGCTTTGTTTTCTTCTGCCCCGAGACTGCATTCCTTTGCTGACATCCCCATACAGCAATCTTAACCTTGAACATTATTAATATCAGTAAGTCTTTTCTGCCCAGAGCCTCAAGTTTGTTTTTTGTTGGTTTGTTTAGTTGTTCTAAAGAAGAAATAGGCATCAGGAAACTACACCAAGTGGCAAGAAACCAATTTAAAATTTGATTTCCTATACAATGACCTAAAAGCATCGATTTAAGTCAATTTTCTAGAAAAGAATCACATAGTCACACCATCTGTACTTTCAGATAACCTCTTCTTGGGACTATTGAGATTATTTTGTATGTAGTTACTTGAGTAAATAAGGAAGCAGGCAAGGGTAAGCCTTTTAATTTTGTATGTGCTTGAGTCATAGTCATCCAATCCCACGCTAGCCAAGGGAGGAGAGAAAAACATAAAGAGAAGGATGAGCAGGAAGAGAGGTATTAAAATTCAAAGCTTCACTGCCTTATTACTTTCTCTTACAGATTGCTCTGTCATAGGCAAAAGTCAAAATCAGCATTTTAATAAAGTGCATCACGAAGAATTTGTTTCTCTTTCCTGCAACTGAAACAGAATTGAGTCCTCCATTTATCACAGCACCTCGGCATTCCAACATGAAGTTCAACCATAGTTTTATTTTATTGAAAAATTGATTCAAAGTTATGGCATTCCTGTTATATCCTGTTCTCTTTCAATCTTTTAGCTCTGCTTTTTCACAAATATTTATATCAAAATCTTTGGTATGGTTGAACATTTTGATTATGTTTCTTGGGCCTGTGTGCTTTTTTCTCAGAAGACTGTAAAGGAGTTTAGGTCCTCAGAGCTCAACATTGAAATGAGATAGGTGAGAATCCAGCTATTCTCTTTAAAAAGATTTATAAACAAAAATAGTAACAATAATAATTAAAAAAAAAAAAAAGTTTTACAGTCTGCTAACACTGATGGCCTTCATTGCAGGGTTTTGTAAGTCATTCAGCCTGACGTAGGTCCACTTGGGATGTCAGGGGTTAAAGTACCTGTGCAAAGATGGACAAGTACTAAAGCCAGGGGAGAATAAAACAGAAAAGAATTGTCTAATTCATTTGAATGTTAGGAAGGAAGCAGAAAAGGCCTACTTTGAAAACTTGCAACCAATAATATAATCAGAAAGTGAACAGAGAACAGTAAACTGCAGCTGGAGTTAGTGCAAAAGGAGATGCCAGCCACATTTTTTCAAGAAAAAATTTGAAAGAAAAATGGTAGGGATTTTTGAGCTGTCTAAACCATGGCAGCATAAAGCATTTTTTGAAATTTTCTTTCGGTTCTGATCTCTCTTTCTGATTTCAAAGACCATTAGTAGCACTAAATGTGTAAATCAACACGGTATATTCTTTTCCCTTCTTTCCC
>VZTM01001747.1:2201-23316 GCA_013400555.1 Jacana jacana | reverse complement strand
AGAACTTCCTGGTTTATAGTGGACAGGAGAAAAACCTTCATTCTTGTGTTTGATCAAGATCTGACAATACAGAAATGCAAGGGCTGGTTCTGTGCTCTTGGTTCTTTAGGTTTTAACACCTTACTCCTGCTTTACTGTGGTGTGGGAGCAGACTCATTTCTGACATGATTTAATATTAAGAACATTAATTCCTCTGGATTGAAAGGTACTAAATAAATATATTGATATTGTGTAGAGATGATGGAATTCTGTTATTCCACTTGCAAGTCAGCTTTAACAACATGGCTGGACAGGCACCTTAGCTGTATAGGCAGGAAGCTCTGTACTCTCAGAGGTGCTTTTTTTTGCTAAACTATGGCACAGGGAAAACCCAGGAAACCTTGTTGCTGCTTTGTTTGCAGAGTCACAGCATTTCTCAAAGTGCAGGCTCATAAGATGTAAGCTATCATATATTAACTACTCATAATTTAGTTATTGCACATTGTCCTTTCTGGCGGAATTATTGATTTCTCAATCCAGCTGTTCTGCCTGTAGTTTATAGTACTATGACTGTTCACAGGCTGCTTGCTGTTTTTTTTTTCCTGTGGGTATGGATACTGCATGAAATCTTGAGTTTTATTCATGCTTTTCTTCCTATTTTTATGTGTTTTGTTTGCACAAGCACTTTTGAAACAAAAGAAATTTTAAGGATTACATAGTGAAACAATTGCTCAAATTGGAGTTTAACCACTGATAACCTTATCGGCCATTAACACAGGACCAAGGAGGATTCAGTCACCCCTGATATTCACAAAGTTCTCCTCCTGTCACTAACCCCTAGTGCAGCTCTAAAGAGGAAATATGTTCCCTGTCACACACATACATGCAAAGATTTATTCTCCCTCCTTTTAAAATATTTTTTTTTTCTTTATAGTCAGCTTAGTATATAAGTTTTTTTCAAATAAAGTAACTGAAGAAGTATTGTTGGAAATATTTCTCTCTTTTTCAATGTCTTGGCAAGAAAAATCTGTGGTTGGTTGGGATTTTTACATATTAAATCTAGTAATGCTTCCTCTATGCTTCCCCTGTGCTCAGCACTGGTGAGACCGCACCTTGAGTATTGTGTCCAGTTCTGGGCACCTCAGCACAAGAGAGATATCGAGGTGCTGGAGCGAGTACAGAGGAGGGCAACAAAGCTGGTGAGAGGCCTGGAGAACAAGGCTTATGAGGATCGATTGAGGGAGTTGGGGTTGTTTAGTCTGAGGAAGAGGAGGCTGAGGGGAGACCTCATCACTCTCTACAACTGCTTGAAAGGGCACTGTAGAGATATTGGTGCTGGTCTCTTCTCACGGGCAATAAGCAACAGAACAAGAGGGAATGGCTGCAAGCTGCAGCAGGGTAGGGTTAGGCTGGATATTAGGAAAAAAATTTTCACGGAGAGAGTTGTCAGTCAGTGGAATCAGCTGCCCAGGGAGGTGGTGGAGTCACCCTCCCTGACTGTGTTTAAGAGCAGATTAGATGTGGTGTTGAGGGATCTAGTGTAGGGGAGAACTTGTAGAGTAGGGCTGATGGTTGGACTTGATGATCCCAGGGGTCTCTTCCAACCTAAATGATTCTATGATTCTATGATTCTATGAAAGTTAAACACCTGATACCTTATATAGCCTTTTCCTCTCTGGGGGCCAAACTCCATGAGAAATCATTTTGGCTGTGATATTTTGATGCTTCCTCTGATCTAAGCTGTCATCATCTATTACATTATCATCTCTATATTAAAGATATTTTACTTGAACAGGAAATGCATTCCATTGACTTCAGGGGCTGAACTCTAATGGACTGATTGTCTCACGAATTGACTTAAAGCATTTCTAAATGAAAATTTTCTCATTTTCTGGTAAATTATTTTATCTTTCAATGGAAAAAAACTCAAAGTTTTACTCATAAATGCATTATTTTACACAACCTAAGAACATTATCTGCTTTAAAAAATATTAGAAATTCCTAATTTAAAACATGTATTATTAGAATTACGGCTTAAGTCAACAGCATGTTTGCATTGATATTTAAGATGCTCAGAAACTGTTCACTCAGTAATATAGGTGCTGCTTATTATTAATAAGAAATAACAAAAAATGTGGACTTCGTCCAACTGACTTACCACTACACCCATCTTCAGAAATACTTCTCCTTAAGTGTCTCAGCTGCAATTGCTCAGCTCTTGTCTTGTCACTGAAAAGTACGCAATGCTGTTCATAGAGATCTCATCAGACATGTTTGAATTAAAAAAGAACCACCCTGATGCCATCCCACATTTTTTCAGATGCTCTACATGTGCTCTAAGTGCTACATGTGATTGTATATCAACCTATTACAACAAGCCACTGAAGTATATCTCTTTTTAAGATGAAACAATCTGAGAGGAAGCTTTTACTATGGGGCATTACTGCTGAAAGAGAGGAAATCAGGGTTAATAAAATAAAGGCATCAACCACAAAAGAAGGCTGTAAAATAAATACACTTGCCATGGTTTATTTGCAATTTCTCGGCAATGTTGAAGCTGAGTTAGGGGTGGTCACATTAACCATTCCATCAAGGTCAAGCATCCCAAACGAGTTGCCATGGGAAACAAATTACTGAGGTGTCAGCTGGAGCTTAAGGTTCAGATATGAGGGAACTTTACCTATTATATGCTTGAAAGATTTTTGGAACAACAGGGGCTGGAAAAGAGCATAGTAGTAATAACAAGACCAGGAAAACAGATGTTTCATTGACCTTTGCTCTATGCATTCGGACTGCCCATTTACCAGCATACCTGAGTGGACCAGAAAGGAATTGCAAATAAGGTGTACTCTTCTGCAGCAAAGGTAAATTAATAAATAAATAAAAATCAGATATTAAATTATTTTTTTTTAGGGAGATATGTAAAGGAAACTCAAAACATATGAAACCACCCGAGATTCATACTCTGTTATTAAAGATGAGGGGAGGCAGTTCTGCTTTTATTATGGCATCGATTTCGGCAGTAGGAATTGAAAGCAGGCGAAGGGACAAGCTAGCCTTCCCAAAACCCAGTCTCATTCACCTCATTCAGTAAGCAAAAGGTCACTGTGAACATGACCTTGGCTGGAATTTTCTGTGGAAAGAGATTTAGGAGGACTAGACCAGATATCCAACACTAACATTCCTCATTGTCAAAGCCATCTGCTACTCTTGACCTTGTGAAGCTTACCTCCCAATTTGTAGAAGATGGAATGTTTTCAGTTTCCACCAAGCACTAACTTTGAGAAAAGAAAGAATTTATACTTAATTACAAACAGGCTTGTATAGAAAAGTTGAGGGTAAATCCCTCTGTCCTAGTTTGATACTGCTGATCTAGCTGCTCACTCAGCAGCTATGGGATAGCTTGCAGAGTGGTGCTTTCACCAAAAGGAGAATGAAGCAGCTTGTCTTTATCACATCATTTGTCTAAATTTTCTCATCCATTAAACTTTTTTCCATTGCAGAACTTTATATTATCTATCCAGGAGCAGGAAAGGGACTTAATTTTCTCTACGGAGACAGAGGAAAACACATCTGCTCTTGAACGTAACATTGGATGTTGACTACATGGTGAAAGAAATAGGCATAATTTATTTCCATTAATGAAGAGATTTCGCTGCACAACAGATAAAATTCTAGACTATTTCCTTAACTTCAGGCTCTTTTTCCCTGGGGCTATCTTTTCTTCTCCCAGTAGTTCCTACTAAGGCTTTGTGTTTGGGGGTTTCTCATCAAATATTTTAGAGCTGGGGCTGGGAGAAAGAATCAGGCACGAACATATATTGCTTAACACCTTGCATAATTTATATACCCTCTGTCCTACTACAAATCTTGAAAAGATGCATTATTGGATAACTTTCAAAGAAATACAGCAAACAAAATCAACCAACCAAAGACCTATGCTGTACAGGAGGTGTAAAAATTACAGTAGGTTTTGAGCTGCTGCAGTATTCCATGGGACTTCACTGGTAACACTTCAAGCTTTCCCATAATACCCAGGTCTGTATCTATCGGTTTAAGCTGGGACCTCAGTGTTCAGATGATTTTCAATATAAACATATAATGTCAGGATTGGGAAGTATATTACTAGAAAGGATAAAAGAACAGGCAGTGAAAATCTTTCCACTTCTGTAATACAGCATTATTCCTCCCCGAATATTAGTTTTTCTTGCCTTTTCCCTATGTTACTTGTTGGATTGTAACAATATAGAGTGAGTAAAAGCTGGATATTACATTTTATCGTGGCAGTGAAAAGGCTTTGAAGCCCTGGACCTATTGGTTTGTTGGTTTGGGTTTTTTTGGTGGTGGTTTTTTTTTTTTTTCCTCCAGATTAGGTTTTATTGCCCTTAAGTATTGTGCAGGAATAACTGAAGGTAATGTCACTGACAGAACTGTGCCAGCAAGAGCTGTAAATCAAACCAGAATTTACACTCCATCTGGCAGCTCTCTTGGAAACATCTACTGTGACCCCTAAATTCAAAGAAGGGGTAGTAGGGATTATTTTTGTGTGCAATTGCAGCTCCAATGTCAGTACCTTGCACATTCCCAGGTAGCCTGAATTCAAGCTACACTAACGAGAACAAGAAGATTTATAAATGGAGAGATGCAGCCTCTACCTGCTGGAGAAGTTTTTGAGGGTGGGTTTTCTTTTAAGATTTCTCTACTTAGTGTCACGCAACAAGTGCAGGTATTTCTGGGAATGTTTTGTGGAAGAATTTGAAAATAATCTCTGTCTATTTCAGATATTGCCCTTAGAGCTAAAGAGCAAATGCTTCTGCATTAAGGTTCTCCATGCAGCTGGAGATTGCTTCTCCAGTCAATGAAATGGAAACATCTGGGGGAAGTGGAACAGATGTTCCACTTTGCACTGCAGCCAGAGAAAAAGTAGAAAAAGGCCTTAATTGGAGGACTCAAAGAAATAACAGGAAATCAGAGAACCTAAATAGAGAAGAGTCTTCTTGTTTCTTAGGTGAAGGTGGATTAGAAATCACTGATCGATTGAAGTAAAAGAAGAAAGGTAAGATGCTTGTCAGAGCTGGGATGCTACAGGAAATGAAAATTCCCTGAATGTAGGGAAGCTAACTAGCTTTAGCATGAAATTATAAACTGAGCTGATTGCACAAAATCTTGAAACTGTTATGAAAACTACTTTTCCTGAAAGACTAAATCTGTTGCAAGAAAAGCTGATGCTAGTTCACAGCCTCTCTGCTATGGATGACAGGAAACTGCTTGATTTTTATCCATGTTCAATACTGATTTAGCGCTGGATTTACTGAAATACATATTCATCCTGTAGACCATACCTATGTTAGGTGGAGGTGGCCCAAACTGGGGCAATGTGGTTTTTAATTAGATGGCTTTCAGCTATAAGTAACTAGGAAAAGTCTGCTCTTGTCTCTGCTGCCCTAGGAAGGATCCAAGTTGTTACTTGCAGTGTATGTGCAACTTAAGTGCCCTCTCTAGTTGTTTTCTTACTACCTTTTCCAGATTATTTTTAGGAAAAGGGGAAAACATTTACTTAGCAGGGCTTAAGGTGCAGTTAGGCAGCAGATTACAAATGGGAAAAAGCAGTGAGGGACAGAAAAAATGTTAGAAGGATCACCACTGATGCAGGGAACTGGTGCAGTGGGTGGATGAGCAAAAAGAAAGAGGAAACTCTGGGAGCCGGAGTAGATCCAGTCTCAACATGTGGCTGGATTGGGGCTACAATAAGATTATATGTGCTCTGGGTAGTTTATACTTAGAATAGCTGAAGTACATAGCCAGTAAATCACTTGTCCAAAGCCAGATCATCTTTCAGGAAGACAGTCTCAACCTCAGGAATTTGGTGATCATTCGAGTTGATTATAAATCTTGATTGCTCTTAGTCTTCATGTTTATCTTTATATCTATTCTTATACAATAAGATGTATATTATATTCTGCTTCCCCCTCTGCCCATCATAAAATGAACGCTCCTTAGCTGGGACTGTATCATTCCTATGTTGGGTCTTTCACCAGTCATGTTACCATATACAGGAAGAGCAGAAATGATCATATAAAAATGAGATTTTATGTGCTGGAGCAGCCTGGACAGGGTCCATTAAGATCATATCTAGCTTCTGTCACTGTTGAATACTAATATCTGTAAAGAAAGCACATGAAATGTTGACAAAAATGAAGTAACTCAACCATAGAGGAACCTTTGCATTAAGTCCATTAGTCTGTAATTG
Organism: Jacana jacana; assembly: GCA_013400555.1. Classification (NCBI taxonomy): domain Eukaryota; kingdom Metazoa; phylum Chordata; class Aves; order Charadriiformes; family Jacanidae; genus Jacana; species Jacana jacana. Next base: position 17,087 of record VZTM01001747.1, on the reverse strand, counting down.
CTTTTGCAGGCTGTGAGAGTAATGTTTATACACATCAAAAGGATTTTTTATTTGGTTGTTTTGTGGGTTTGGGCTTTGGTTTTTTCGACCCATGTAAATGTAATTTTTGATGATCACTGTGTATATGAAAGCTTTGAAGTGTGTTTTACTCTCAGAAATACTATTTAAGCATCTTGTGGCAAGTCCACTCCAAGACAAGGTGCACAATTTTTAGAGGGAGTATTTATATATATAGCAACCTTTACATATACCAGTTTTTGCACTATATTTGTCTGGTTTTGTTTGTTTATTTATCATGGGTGATTAAATAACACACCACTTTTTATTTATTTGTTTGTTTGTTTGTTTAAATAGCAGCTAGAATTTTTTTTCTGCCATTATATCTTATCATCTCCCATCTTCTTTTAAGATTTGTATACCTCTTCCATGTCATTATTTTTTTCTCTTTGACCATTACTGGCTGCTGGTGATTCTCTTGAGATGTCTGCTTTTGCAGTCACTCCATCATAGAAGGCCACTACGTTATAAAGGAGTTGTTTACCCTTGGTGAAGTCGTATTAGCTGTCTCTAATCACTTCCCCGTGTCCCATATATTTTCATATATCACAGAATCATGGAATTGTCAGAGCTGGAATAGACCTCTAGAGATCATCTAGTCCAACTCCCCTGATAAAGCAGGATGCCCAGAGCACAGCATTCAGGACTGCATCCAGGCGGGTCTTGAAAGTCCCCAGAGAAGGGGACTCCACACCCTCCCTGGGCAGCCTGTGCCAGGGCTCTGTCACCCTTACTGTGAAGAAGTTTCTCCTCATATTTGAAGGGAACTTCCTGTGTTCCAGCTTGTGCTCGTTACCCCTCATCCTGTCACTGGGAGCCAGTGAAAAGAGCCCAGCTCTGTCTTCCTTCAATGCACCCTTCAGATACTTGTAAGCATTCATAAGGTCTCCTCTCAGCCTTCTCTTTTCCAGGCTCAAGACTCTCAGTCTTTCCCCATAGGGGAGTTGCTCCAATCCTTTAATCATCTTTGTTGCCCTACACTCCACTCCCTCCAGTAGTTCCCCATCTCTCTTGAACTGGGAAGCCCAGAACTGGACACAGTACACACAGTTGTGGCCTCACCAGTGCAGAGTAGAGAAGGAGAATGACCTACCTTGACCTACTGGCCACACTCTTCCCTATGCAGCCCAGGATTCCATTGTCCCTCTTGGTGACAAGAGCACATTGCTGGCTCATGGATAGCTTCCTATCTACCAGGACCCCCAGATCCTTCTCCTCAGAAGTGCTTTCCAGCAGGTCTGCCCCTAACCTATGTTGGTGCCAGGAATTCTTTCTTCTAGTAGATTCTTCTTCCCCTGTCTTCCAGTAGAATATATTCTATGATCTTCTGTTTGCTGGGCTGATTCCCATACCTCCAGCTAAGCTTTTTTTTCTTTGAATTTCCTCAGTAGACAAAACCCAAAATGAGACATTATAATCCAGACATTAAAAAGAAATACAATTGAGCATTTTGGATTTCTCTTAGGCAGTGCAGTTACATCTGCTCTGTTGCTTTTTGCCTGTGCTGAGGAAACTATCCAGTATTGAATTTCATTAGTTGGGTGTGTTTACATTGCTTACCTGAGATATGTGCAATAGCATCATGCATCAACATAAAGCAGCCTAATTTTCTTGTCCAAACCCTCCAAACTAAGGAAATTTAGTGAAATGATATCTTACAAAATGAAAGAGGATTTGCACCAGGGCAATTTTTGCTTTTGAGTGTTGGATTTTGAGATTTGGAAAGCACCAGCATGTTAACTTAATCCTCACCAGAACTAGGAGAAACTGAAAGTAGGAAGTCTTTTGTTCAGTTGGCGGGTTTTTTTTTCCCCTATAGAAAGAATTGTTGAGCATTGTAGAAGTACTGTTTATATTTATATAGTTATGATGTGTTTTTTTTTTCCCCTCATACTAATAAAGGTCCATGTATGCATCATGGAATGATGAAATTCTTTACTGTGAGGGTAGTGAGGTGCTGGAATAGGTTTCCCTGAGTTGTGGGTGCTCCATCCCTGGAAGGCCAGGCTGGATGGGACTTTGAGCAACCTGGTCTGGTGGGAGGTGTCCCTGCCAATGGCAGGGGAGTTGGAGCTTGATGATCTTTAAGGTCCCTTCCAACTCTGACCGTTCTATGATTCGATGATCATCATATATTTGTTGAAAGAGTAGCAGGGACCATTCTCCCTAGGCAGTAAACCTGCCTGGAGTTGTGAACAACATGGTCCTACCTCATGTTTGGTGCAAAAAAAGCGTGACTATTCCCAAGGTTGCTACTACCAAAATCTTTTGTGCTCAGCCTCTATTAAGAATTGTGGCTTACTGAGTCATCTTCACCAAGGTGACTCATAGCAAGCTGCACATTCTTTATTTGTGTGCAGATTGAATGGTGGGCAAGGAAGGAGGGGAGGACTGAGGTGCAGAAAGGATAATTGTAATGAAATCAAGTATCTGTCAATTGTTGTTTGTGGGAGCCATTATCTCATAATTTAAAAAAATTAGATAAATTATTTGTGGGATTGGTACTTTATTGATCTGGAACATTCAAACAATGTGCTGATACAGTTTAAAGTGACACTTAAGATACTCGAATGTATTGTTGGCCAAGCATTTTATTGTTTAACAACATCTAAGATGATTTCATTATACATAATGCACAGAAACATACAATATAAAGAAAAAACCTATTATGAGTTGCCTCCAACCACAATAAATGGTAATGGGTAAAAGACACAAGGAATACAGGTGTATGTATTAAAACCCATGTCATTTTCCGTTCCTGATAGTGGGAATTGGCTTCACAGTTAGTTAAGATCTTCTAAGTCTGGAAGAGATTTTTTTTTTTCCCTTTTCTGTTTGTTTTTGCAATGTTGGGTTTTTTGTTCTGTTGTTTTTTTTTTTAATTGGTCATCAAGTTTTTTTGAATTGAGAGAAAAATTTCTAGAATACTTACTTTTCCAGCTGAGAGCAGTAAGTGGCATTCAATGTGAAATGTTTTGGTGCAACTGGTTTCATTCAAAGGAAAAGCTAGACCTGACAATGTCATGAGTCTTAAATCCTTGGAGGATAAAAAATAGAATAACAAATAAGATCCTAAATAGAAGAGGGCTCCTATTGTCTTAATAAAACAAAACAGGTACATTAAGCAGAGAAGGCAGGTACAAGTGGGAAGAATAAATGTAACATTATTCAGCAGTTAAGGTAAAAAACGACCTTGGAAATTCAGAATGACTAAAGAGTTAGGGAGACGTTTAAGGAAAAGATTGTAGCAAATTCAGGTTTTAGAAATATACCTCACAAATAGAAGAATATTTATGGAAAGTTATCTCCCCTACCTGGAAATGTGATCATAAACTATTGCAGGAAGGGCAAATGGTCTCATCCCTCTGTCCTGTGCCTAATGACAGGAGTATCTGATGAGTTAATTGAATTCATGGTACTGTCATTGAAGATAATTATTTAAACCCCTTTATTACTATTAAAAGGAACTCTGCCGTGGTGCAATTAATATTATTTTATTTTAATTAGTATAACAAGTAAAAGATATGTCTCCATATTGTCTCTGTATCTGTAGAGGTTGGAATATTTGGACTTTAAATTAGTAGGTGGAGTTATCTGCTTTGAAGTGTCTGATTTTTTTGTACTCTGTAAAATTCAACATGAATTGATGAAAGTCGCCAAAGCTTATAAAAACACTTACCAGTAACAGCTCCATTCGGAAACAGCCATTAGGGATGATTCAGAGAGTATGATTTTGATTTCACATGGGATCATCTGTCCTTTAATTACTGTGAAACTACTGCAGGAAGGTTGGTGAAGTCAGTGTAGAAATATGTCACCCCGTTGTTCAGCCGCACAGGATGTCTCCCATTTTCTGTAGGGGCTGTTGTTGGCATTGTATTCCTTTTATACCACCAGATACTTTGGGTAAGGAAAGCATCAAGTTATTTAGCTTCAATCTGATTATCGATTTACAGTTTAACCAAAAAAGGATTTTTCCAGAACACAGGCAAAGCTATTTTCCCCCATATTTATGAATACAGAAAAAGAAAAACATCCTTCCAAGAAACTCTGGATGAAGATATTAGCAATTTGCACCTCCATTCTTGTGCCAGTTTATTTAAAAACAAGCACAGCACAACCTTAAGTAATAGTCTTATGCGGAGAGTAAACCTGTCTTCTTTCAAGAAGTGATATAAATACCTTTCTCTTCTAACCTTTGCCCCTTCTCACAACATGATAAAAAAATATTTATTTTTTTTTTTACAAGAAAAAAAGAATAAGTCCAACTAAGTAAACAGATTCATGATAGAGCAAAAAGAAGCATAAGAAGTAATATCTGCCTTGTGTTTCTGCTGGTCAGCATTGAAATCATACTCCTAAACCTTGATTTTAATGCTATGACTAAATCCCTTGATTACAGTACCCTCTTCTATCAGGAAATTATGTTCTTTTTAACATCTCCATTTCCTTGCAGTCAAACAAGGCTCCTTATATCTACCTCCCCGAACTCAGTGTCTTGAAGGTCCCAGATTAAGGTCTTATGAAAGGTCTTATGATATGAACACCTTTAGAGTTTCTGCACTTTGATGAGCTGATTCAAATCACTCCGGCCTTTTCTTTTCTGTGTTCTGCCTCTAAGGTGTGCTTAAAAGTAAAAAAAATAAAATAAAATTGGATGAGCAGTTTTTCCAGTTGATAGTTTGTAAAACAATGATACTCATAACTTTTGTGGAAAGTTGAGGACTTTTTTTGTAGCTATGTATTCCTATGAAGCTAGATATGCAAATATTTTTTTTCCTTTCTTTTAACTGATAAACATAGCCATTCCAAGTGTAGGCAAATTCTGATTTAAAATCATGGGTTTCATTTCTATGTGTGGAGAAAGAGTGAAATGGGGTATGGTGTGGTGACTTAAAAGCAATTCCCCTTTTAATTACTTTCCTTAAATGCTTCTTGAAATTCAATCATATTTTAAAAACAAAACTGCAATAAAAAAGAATAAATGTTAATCAGAAAACTGGGCACCTTTTATTAAAGGAAAGGGCACGTTTTATGAAAGGAAAGGACATGTACTCCCTCATTATGGTCTGTAAATTGAATGATTCTGAAACAGTTGAATACTATCTCCTAGTACTGCCTGGTTTATTGAGGTTTTTTTCTTACTCTTGAATGTCCCTCTCAGTAACTGAAGTAAAAATTTAGCCTGATTAGAAATATAATGCAATAAACATATTTTCTTGAAATGGAAGGACTTAGTTTTTATTAAAGGATTTTTAAATTTTATTTTATTGAAAAACATGCAGTCAAATTGTAGAACAGTCATTGCAGGTACAATAAGTTTTGGCTTTCTTTTTTACTGAATCATCGGAGTAAAGAAAGGAGAAACACACTTTTTTCCCTCCAAGTAATAGTTTTAAGTAGCAAAATAAAGGGAGGCCTGGCAGCACCACTGCTTCGTACACATCCATGCAGATCACTGAGTATAGTTCTCAAGTGAAATTTACTTTGAAATCAGAATATAATTCATATTTTTCTCCTGTGTATGTCTTGAGCTGACATTATTTTTTTGATCTACAGACATGAACCAAAATATTACTTCATTCCTGTTTCACTATCTTTTTTATACTATTAGTATTTGCACAGACTTTGGCAGGAGGACAAAGTTCCTTGTTCTCTTATTTCAGCAGGGAGGAAGCTGGGGAGAAGATAGGAGGGAGCGATGAAAAGGTGCCAAAAATGGGTGGTTTAATGGTTTGAAAAGCTCTTGATGTTGACAGAGGGGAATGCCTTTCTTTTTTCTGACTGTCCTTTCATTGTTCAGAGCTGAAGAGATGCATAAAAATTACCTGAATGGATTAGATCAGTATTTGGATTCTTATGGCTATTAGTAAGAATGTTAAAGATACAGCTGTAGGTAACTGGAGCAGTCATTTTCCATATTCATTGATTTTCAGTGAAAGTTCAGACCCCTATTTATTGAATATAAACAACAGAAAAATGTTTGGTATTTTTTCCCACAAGCCTGTGGTGGTTTCTTTAAAGGTGGGTTTATGACCCTAAAGATTTTGTACGTCTTTACTTGCTTCAAAAATAACCAGCTCACAGGGGGAATTGTTCCACCACAAAAGTTATGGAAATCAAGGTTTCTCCTAGATTTTTTTCTTGTTTTGTTTCTATTTTCTTCTCCTTTCTCCAGCATAACTTGGCATTTCCAAGCACTCCCTCTCCCAAAGTTTAATGCCAGCTGTCTGTTCTCCTCTTTGGCTTGTGTGGTATGATTCCATCAATCTGGCATTGGCTCGTCTTTGTTATAGAGATTCCCAGTTATTAAAAAAATAAGAGTAAAAATAATTAATCTTCAAGTTGCCACATTCACATGTGGTCATAAAAGAAGAGTAATCTTTAAAGGGAAAGTTGTACTTTAACTTTATTGTTTTAACATGTTTTTCCTATTTTCTTCCCTGTAGTCCTTTCACATATGTGGAAGATAAAAAAAAAAAATAATAAAAGAAATTCTTCCATTCTTCCTCTACAACATTCAGCAGATTTTTTCTAGATGCTTCATGAATGAGAACTACCAACAAGCCATTCCTGGTTCTGATCTCTGGATCTTTGTAGCTGTATTTTCAGCTACCCATTTCTCAATGACAACTACATTTTATTTTATTTATTTATTTACTTACTTACTTACTTAAACGATCTATATGTTCTCTCCTGCAATGTTCACCCTTGTGTGCAGACTTACTCCCTCATCCACAGGGAAAATCCACTTGTGGGTTGCTAAGCCCTTTGATCTCACCTTTGTCAACACCTGGAGCATGGAGGCAGCGGTACTGGGTAGTGGAGAGGGCCAGCTCTCCAGAGTCCTTAATTGCCTTTCCATATTACCATTAAATGTAACTCAACCTCCTGCTGACCCACAGTTCAGCTTTTCCTCCCTGGCTGCTCCTCAGGCAATGTGGTCTGGGAGCTGACTGTGGCATGACAGGCAGTGCTACGGTGACAGTAATCTTTTATCCTTATCAAGCTACTTTTGTTGTGCTCATGGGGAATTCTCATGCAAGAGAACAAAAGAAAAACTGTATTTTTACATTCACTGCCAGAGCCTTTCTCAGCTCCTGTACATCTTTGTGAGTGACCTCTGTGTGCTCAAGGAGCTTGGGGTTTGTTCAAAGCAGAGCACAGCCAGAATTCCCCTGTTTCCTTCTAAGCTTAGTGAAAACCAAACATGTTTCCATTGACTTCTATCTGTGTAAAAATACCTCAGAGGATGGATGCTACTGAAAGTTTCCAGCTTTATTTATACCAGGCTTTTTGTTTTGGATTGACACTGATTTCTCATCTGCATGTTGCTGCAAAATTCCAAGGGAGTACTTGTTCCTGTTCTGCATGCTCCTTTTTCTCTGGTGGATCATGGTTGTGGGCTAGAACATAGAGCCATGTTCTGTTGTTAGTTCCTGATACCGTACTAGAAGCTTCCATTATATGAAAAGTCAGGAATTTTTTTTTTGTTAGTTTTATTTAAATACTTTAAAGATTATTTATCTTTAGTCTGATGCCAAAGTGAACGTGCTTTGTTCAAATTTGAAGTCAAAAAGAGTGTTTTCAAAATATCAGGGATTAGAAAAAACAAATACTACTGATATTTGGAGGAATCTTACTGTGTTGTTTGTTTTTATTTTTATTTTTTTTTCTTATAGCCTTCTCATAAACCTTTTGTTTAAGCCTCATATGAAAAAAGATGGCTTGTCCTTAGGACTTAAAGTAAATCATATTAAAAGCAAACAGAATTCTTTGGTGAAAAATATTACACTTTTTTATTGGGCTAAAGAGAGGTATTTCATTGAATGGTGCTGTCTGCAACCTTGATAGCAGTGATATAGGATGGGTTTGGGGTGCAAGTTGTCTGTCTCTTTCCCTGCCACACTGAAGATAGGTGGAGATGCCAAAGGCTGTGAAGCAAAGTAGACAATTACTACCCTCACCGTATATTAATTTATTCTGTCCCTACCATAACAATGGCCGCAGAGTAAGATTGAAGTATTGGTGAGGGTTGTGATTATAATGTTTTATTATTAGAACAATTTTTCGTCTTTCTCATGGAGTCATATGACTCAGGACAGCCATTTTTACTACTTTAACATGAACGTTTATCTCCTTCATTGCTATGCAGAGCAAGATTATTTAAAGGCTGTAATATCAGAAAAGGAATAATAAGAACGAAATACTGATTACTAGACTTCCCCTGACTTGAATAAAAGTAAATTCAAAGTGACTAAAGTTAAACTATCTTGGCTTCATTCATACTTCATGCATTTTTCTAGCTTTGGACTTTTTCATCTGACTCTTTCAGTTTCATCTTGTTTATCTGCTCATTCTGGATGATCCCTTGTAGGGTCAGCATAAGGAAGTTACACCAAAATGTCACGGCTTCTTCCATCACTTGTGAGTTTTTCCCCTTCCTTCCTCTCCTCTAATATTTATATCTATCATCTTCTTGTAGGAATGAAAGTAACACCACACTTCATTGTCATTAAATCACAGACAATGACTTTTTCCATCATCACAGATGAAATATCCTTCCCATCAGAAAGGCTTACACAGAATACTATAAAACATATTGCTACTGAACCTATTTATAGCTCTTGCTGCAGTGCATCCTCAGTCTCTGGTGGCTTGTATACCACATGATTCTTTAGAAAATACCAGAAATTTGCAATTTGTGGCAAAGTGTTCTTAGTTTGTTGGGTGTCTTTGCTTCTTTCAATATGCTTCATTCTCATGGTTACTGGGGTATAAAACCATCTTTGATACTGCTGTAACAATGTTTTGTGCCTACTGTAAATGTGTGCGTCAGCCAAAAGCAGGCCAGAAGTGCCTGTGTTATACCTGAAGTACTATTGGCAGCTGCTGCAGAGTTAGGGATTTGTTTAATGAATATTTAAATTCATAGTTCGTTTGCAGTAATTTGGTAAAAATCTCCCAGCTCATGACAAAACATTCCAGATTAACCTGCTCACAGAAAGTACCATTTCTCAGCCACTTCTGGCCATGCGGGGCAAAAAAAAATGTGGGATGATTTAATGCTTTGTGAATATTAAAACGTATAGTGTTTGTTTTTTGGTTTTTGGTTTTGTTTTTTCATTTCGTTGGTTGGTTTTGGTTTGTCTGGGGGTTTTTTGTTTGTTTTGGTGTTTTACCACTTGCTCATAAGTTTTAATGGTCTTTCATAGTATGTTCTCAAAGTTTCTAAAACGAGGGCTCTAAAACCGCTAACATCGCCAGTCAATTCACTCTGATCTTGTAATCAAACAAGCCTGCAGAGAATCTGCCAGGCAATTTTTCTCTAAAGTGTTTGAACCTTGCAGGCATATTTCCAGTGCCAAAAATCATTACAGAATTGAAAACCTCTTAGTCAGGTACAATCAAGTATGAATCTTGGTCTCTGGGTATATACGTTTTTGGATTTAGGGCATGTTAGTGTTAACAACTTGACAGCTTGTCTGAAACAATTAGCTTTTTAACCCAAAAGATCTCTCCTGTCATAACTTTTTACTATAATCATAGAAGTGTTTGAATCCAGTCTGGCAGCAAGCCATCCATTTCTACTTTAAATGGGATGACATTATTACTATTGCTATTATTATTCACCTTGTGTTCTGAAACAGACACCAAGAATTTGACTAACTTTTCAAAGAAGTGAGATTTACATTTCGAGTCCATAGTAGCTAGCTAAACAGTTGTTTGGATCCTAAAAGGAACTGATGGAAATAATAATAAATAAATCTATTTTAATTTATTAAGATGTGGGTGGTTTTTTTTATATTTTGGGTTGTTTTGTTTGGTTTTTTTTTGTAGGGATGTTCAAATAATTTGAACAGTAGATTTCATTGTTCATATTAACTTCTGATCCGTGTCAGGTAAGTTCACAGGAACTCAGGGTTTTAAAGTGTGAGACTTTTCTGAATTTCTCCTGTACTTAGCAGGTTTGCCGTGACACTACTGTCTCCTTTAGCCTGTGACATTATTGTCTGTGAATTTTGACATGGTGCATATTTTGCATGAATAATTTAATAAGAATTGAGGCTGGGCCCATCAAATCACTTCTGATCAAAACATTTCTGCAGCTAAAAACAAGTTTAGTTTCAACAAACATTGAATTAATTTTTCAATTTCAGCTTTTGAAGATACTTTTATTTCTGAATGTTAAACTTAGTAATATATTGTTTGAGAAAGATTAAGTACCTAAAAGAAAATATTCTATAGTTGTTTTCTGAGAACATCTTTATACTCTATTTTTTTACCTACTGTAAAGTCCCTTCAGCTCCTTTATCCCTGTGTCAATACAATCCATGTTGCACTCCCCAAGACACTTTTCTGACTCTTTGCATTCTTCCATCTTCTTTTCATATGTGTACTTACACTTTGGGCCCTTCTTGCCTCCTTCAAAGTCTGGCTTAAGAGGAGGGACCAGCTCGACTTGCTGAAGTGCTCACGTTCATACTTTTGACTGGATAGACAAATATTAATTTCATCTAGATTTGTGAACTCCCAGTGCCTCTAACACACACAGCTCTTGTTGAGGTGCCAAATATGCAGAGTTAGAAACACAACTCCAGGCATTATGGTCAGTTTTTTTTCTTTCATGATTGATGTAATGAAAAGTCACGGAGGGCTTTGATGGCAAATGCAAGCTAAGAACAGCTCTTGGGATATTGTCTCCTCTATCTGTCTCTCTTGTTGATGACTGTTGGTTCAGGATGATTTCAGTGGCCTTGAGATCAGCAATATTTATCTCTGACAACACTGAGAGGTGAATTATTATTGATGCTGAAGCAGAGTGTGTGCATTTTGGGAAGGGGGCTGTTTCAGAGTTACACCAGCGTTACAATTTTGGAGTTGCCAGACAATATGATTTCTGCTGCATCCTAACTTCTTTAATTGTTTATCATATTAACCTTGGGTGAACTTGCAATCTCCTGTCTGCAACATTAATCAGCTGACATCATCCTGTGCTCTGCAAGGACATTATCAAATCCAAAGACCAGAATACATTTCCAATAAGAAGGGCAATGGGGCTTGGTGACCTGAGAAAGAGGATTGAAAAGACCTTTACTTTTAATCTTTGCCACATAACCTCAGATGAGTCATTTCCATCTATACATCTTCCTGTCCTTTGTCTGGTTGAGACTTGTCTGAGCTAGACTGTGAATTGACTGGCACACAGACTGTGGCTGCTCTCGTACTTAATACTGCTAAAACAAGGAGCTTGCTCAGGTTTGGTCCATTCCAGGTCCAAGTTACCACCAGAAGGTCCCCTCTTATTCCTCAGACAGGCTGAGCCTAGGCTAGCACTGATATTATAATCTAGACATAGACTACATCCTAGTCATCTCAGTGAATAATAATAAAATAATTATTAATAATAATCAGTACCTATTCCTAAGTGATCTTCAAAAAATAAAAAAAAAAAAGTTGCTCATAGGTTTGTTTTTTGTTTTTTTTTGGGGGGGGGGGCTTTTTTGGTTGGTTGGTTTCAGGGTTGTTTTTATTGCTTGGGAGTGTTTTTAGTTTTGGTGCTTTTGTTGTTTGGTTTTTTTTGTTGGTTTTTTTTTCACTCTGAGCTGAAAATTGTCATAGTTGTAGTGTGATCTCATACTTGATGGGAAGAAAGGTTGAATCTCAGCGAGGTCTAGCTAATGAAATATTTTTGCCAGGAATCCAGACTGCAGCATAATGAATATATAACAAGTAACACTGCACTGGAAGGACAAAAGCGTTATACGTATGAAATGCAAATTATTTATTTAATATTTAAAGGATTATTTCAATAATCCTCACTTGGCTAATGAACTTGTTTTATTGTGGGATGAAGTTCATGAAAAGTGAAGTAGATGTGACCTACACAGAGATCAATTATTTGATTTCAGCTGCAAATACAATATCTTTCATAAATGGTTTAAGTTCTCTGGATCCCTGGGATAAACGACGGATGTTTACTATGTGTATCAGTAACACAATCCTTTCCAGACAACGATGGATAAGATTAAATGGCCTAGGGCTCTATTGGAACCAGACAGAAAATAATCTTCCAAATTCTCATTATGGAAGGTAGCAGTGTGCTTCCAAATATTTGACACGGCCACTGACTGTTACTCTGCACTCCGTGCTGTCAGGTAGACATGCATTTTTCTGCTCCCAAAACAAAACCTGACACTCCAGGTACATCAGGAATGCTCAATTTCTGCCAAAGGTTACTGCTATAGGGTATGTTTGGGGGGGCTTTGTGGAGAGGGTCAGCCCAGGTAAGCTGAATGTGGCCCAGGATTTGTTTAGGGGGTTTGGCTGAGTCTGACTTCAGTCAGGGGCTATTTGGAACCATCCACAGCAGGTCTGCAGGGTGTCTGGGACCATCTAAGAGGTAGGAATGCAGTTATACTTGAGCTAGTCTACAGCCAAACACATGGACAAAAAGAAAATTTTCTTTGAACATGAGATTAAAAAAATAAAAAATATATATTTATGTGATAAAACATCTTACAATATTAACACGTGGGCTCAAAGAAGTGTAAAAACCTCCTTATGTTGCCTTAGAAATTAGCAACTGGTCTGACACTTGGTTTAATTGGGAGTACCTTGAATATGTGATAGGTGCAAATTTAGACCCTGGGCCTGAGATCAGTAGTCTGCCCAGCGCGGAGGCTTAGGGTTCAGTTTTCGTGCCGCAGTAAGGTACTCCCTTTGTGGAGTACAAGGGGACTCTTGCCGTCAGCACCTACTAAGCAGGCTGCTCTTCAGAGTTATTTGATAGGAAGGACCTTCAGTCCTTCAAGAATATAAACACCTGCCCCCTGCCCAGAGGAAAAAAGACCCCAAAGTAATTTAAACATAACCCAGAAAAAAAAATTGAGGAGGAAAGTAGACAAAATATGCACATTTTGATGAGAAACTTTTCCTTTTTTTTTTTTTCCCCTCAATTAATAAATCCTTATTTACTACTGCTACTAGTCTGGAGCTCTATTCAGGGAGAATAAGGCTGGAAAGATATTCATAAGATAACAGTTACTGAGAAAAAATCTATTAGAAAACTCTTCAGCTATGTGGAAGTGGTGAATGGAACAGTTTCATTCCATTAGCATGCATTCAACAAAGAGAAGTTAATTAGTTTCAAGAACTTCTGATATTTCAGTAAAACTTTAGACTAATTTTCAGTTGGATTTTTGCCTTCTGGGGATCCTGTCAGTATTTTCAATTAACAGATTTCCCTACTCAAGTTCTTCAAAGCAATGGTGTTAAAAATAGAAGAGGGCAAGAGCCGCATTTTTCATTTCATGGGAAATACACAATTTCTTTCCTGTTATAAAAAGCAGCAAAAAAAGGAAACAATCAAGTTTTATGTATGAACTAAGTTTACTAATTCTGAATCAAGTTATACCAACAAATACACTGTGATCTTTTAATATATTAGAACTGAAATGAAAAATCACTGCAACTGCCCCGTTCTACCTTAAGAGTAAACTACATTCAAACCCATCTCACCTGTTCCTCTACCAAGCAAGAAATTCCTTGTAACTCTTAAAATACTACAAGAATGATCAGTGTTTCTGAAGAAATCCTACATCCTTTATTGATTGTTAGCTACTTGTAAGAGTGTTCCATTCACCACTTCCACATAGCTGAAGCTACTTACAGGCTTTGCTCTAGTACTAATTAAACAGATTTTTTTTTGAAAGCATGAAAGCTTTACAGTAGCATGTGTAAACACTACCTATGGTCTGCAGTGAATGAAAATGACGCTTGTCTGTCATTGCAGAAGACATTTGATACTCTTAAAATGGTATTTAAGTAGTAGATGCTTATGTTCCATTTCAGCATTCTACATTTATCTACAGGAAACATGAATGTTGGCCTGCTATATTAATCGCTGATGCACAAATGCCTCAAAGAAAGGATTCTTTTGTCAGCCAAGTGCCTACTGGCAAGTAATGTGTAAGGAGTTGCTGAATGATCCCTGGACCTGATACATAGAACTTCTTCATGTAGAAAAACAAAAAGTATAGGTGTTCAGATTGCAGTTGCACATTTATAGTTAGCTGACAGGACTCCAATGCTGCAGCTTTACGGGCCTTTTTCTGTCATGTTTCAACTGACCTTCAGCATCGGATCATGTCTTGAGAACAAGCTGCTAATCTTCAGAGTTGGTTTTTACTGAATTCTGATAATTTCACCATAAAAATCTTGATTTATTCAACAGAAAAGCATTCTTTCTTCTTATTTCATCTTCCTCAATGAGCATAACCTTTTCTCAGCTCTAAGAACTGCTAGTCCTATCCTTGTTTTCTTCTCTCTTTTTCTCCAGACAACTATCTCAACCTTCTCTCTGCTTTCGTTCATGGCTTAAATTCACTAAACCATCCTCCCTTTCTACTGAGTCATTTTTGTAATGATTAAACCAATCACAGTTCCCAGATGTCTACTTCAAAATGAAGATGTTGGGGGTCATATATTTTTGGCTTCCTACTACTGTTTTTCTAAACAGTCAGAAATTATCTGCTTAAAATCCTGGTCAGATCTTCTGCATTTCCTCCTTCACACGCACTCTAAATTACAAGAACATCACTGTTGCATGCTTATTTCTTCCCTGGTTATGCTTTTGACTGAAAGATCCTAAAATGTGCATTTGTAAAGATTTTTACCTAAGATGTTGTCTAATTTCAGGATACACAAAATTAAGAACAGGCAAGGAACAGGCTAGAGCTTGCTTGTGAGATCTGAGCCTCCTGGCTTTCAATAGCAAAAATAATTACTGGGCATCTGGAAGAGACTTTGAGTGCTCTTGGACAATTC
>VZTM01001746.1:433602-445047 GCA_013400555.1 Jacana jacana | reverse complement strand
TGGGGCTGGGGGGGACACACGACACAGACACCCAGACCTTGTATTGCCTTTAAATCCCTGCTGTCCCCAAGGTGGAGGGAGGGGGACAGAGAGGAACTCATACAAGCGTCCCCACTTCCCAGCAGTTGGGCAAGAGGTTCACAGGGCTGGTTTGGTTTGTTTTTACAGGGGTTTTATTTGGGTTTTGTTTACTGAGGGAAGCAAAAAAAAGAACAAACCCTCCTCCCCAGGGGAGGGTTGAGGCAAGAGGAGCCTCAAAGCGTAGGGTCGGGGCGGGGGGGGAGCGGCGGGGGCATCCTCCCTCCGCCCCTGGCACAAGGAGGATGCAGCGTCTGGTTGACTGGGAACATCTTTATTTTAGGTGTACAAAAAGCTTTGGCTCTTTGCGAGAGGGCAGACGGACTAACAGACAAAGATGCTGCCCAGCACAAAGGCAAGGATGCTGCCATGGTTCGGTCCCTCTCTGGCAAAGATCAAAGAGAGAGAATCCACACATTTTTACACTGTTTTTAACCCAAAACCTGGTGCCCAGCCCTGCTGCTTCCCCTGGAACAGAAGGGCCCGAGCCCCAGCCACCGCCTCTGGTGGGAGAGAAGATGATGGTGGGGAACGGGGCTGGGAGAAGAAAGAAAAATCAAGCAGAAAAGTGGCCAGTTGGGCTGTCCTCCTCCCCTCATCGGGGACAGGGACACCCATGGGTGCCCAGTCCTGGCAGGACCCAGGGCCAGAATGAAGAGGGCAAGAGGGCAGGGGTGGGGGGGGGTGGGCACAGGGCCCTCGCCCTCCCCTCGTCACAGTCAGCGATGCCTCAACAAACAGACACTATGGCTCCTTGTGTTTTTCATTAAAAAACCTTTTATATTCATTTCATGTCGGTTGAAATCACAAGAAATTAGGTAGGGGAGGGGGAAACAAAACAAAACAAAACAATAAAATAAAAAAACAAAACCAAACCCCAAAAAAGCCAAGCAAAACCAAACAAAAACCCCACAACAAACCAAACCAAACCAAAAAAAAAAAGAGGGGACAAAGGGACAAATACAGAAAACCAGCACAGCTCCCCCCCCCCCAGTCGGTGCTCTCTCAGGGCCGGGGGGAGCGGGCACAGGACAAGACCTAGGACATCAGCTACTGCGTGACTTAGTGAAGTAACTCCAGCAGGGGTGGAGGCAGAGGCTGCTCTCCCTTCACAGCCTCCTCCTCCTCAGCTCTCCTCCGCATCAGCCACAGCCTCCAACTCCCCGTAGGCCCTCTCCCGCTCTGGCCCAGCTCGCTCACTCTTGGGATAGTCCTGCATGCTGCTGGGGGAGAGCACAGGCGCCTCAGCCAGTGTCTCCCCTGCCCCTCTGCCTTCCCCAGCCATGCAGGCTCCTTACCAAGCTGGGAAAAGCTCAGCAAAACCCACGAGAACCCCCACAGATCATCCATGTGGGAGCCCAGCTTGGATGTGGATCAGATCCCGGGGAGCTGCCAAGCCCCCAGCTCAGCCCCTGGCATACTCACTTGTTGTGGGTCTCCTCGGCTGATCCCTCCGGTTCTCCAGCTCCTGGCCCTTGGCTTTTGTCCTTCTCTTCTGTGCCCTCCGCTTTTTGGAACAGGGATTCGCCATTCACAGGACCCGCTAAGTCTAAAGAGAAGAGACAGACTCAGGCAGCCAAGTCCCCACACCCATCCTGACCCACAAGGGGCTGGGCAAGCTGAGGCCCCACAGCCACAAATTGTCCCCATTCAGGTGAGGGACACCCTGTTGAGACCGAGAAGACCCCAAGTCTGGTCTGATACCGCTGCCTATGAGAAAGGCCCCAAAGACTCCATCCCCCCCAGCCCAGAGGCCTCTGAGTGGATTTTCCCCATCGCCTCCTCTGGGAAGGCTCTTGCAGCATCACCAGGAGGTCCCCAGGCAGAGACTGGGCCACGATGGTGGAAGATCCCAGTCACCAGCTGCCTGCGCAAGAGTCCGACCAGTGTCCAAGGGCGTCTCCACATTCCTCTGTCTCACTGGTGCCCCAGACCAGTGCTAGGGCTGGCAACAAGAAGCCATCCCGGGCCAAAAACCAGCCCAGAGCCACCCAAAGGCAGGGCGTGGGTGTCGAGGTTTGCCCTCTGCTCTCACTGCCACCAGCACTCAACAGGCAGTCCCTTCCCACCCCTAACCCTCCAGCAAATGAGGGACTGGAGGTCCCATGCAGTGCTGTCTCCACCACCAAGGCCAAAAGCCACCCCTGCTGGTGTCCCCAGTCCCCAGTGGGACGTGCTGTGCCCCAAGAAGGGCTCTGGGATGGCAACGTGCTGGGACAGAGCAGGGAACAGCCCTGAGATGCGCAGGGAGAGTTACCAGCATTCGTCTCCTCTTCCCCCTTCTCATTCCGCGTCTCCCCTCCCGACAGCTTCTCCTGGCCCTTCTCCACCTCCCCCTTGTCCTTCTCAGGTCCAGTTTTGTTGGCTTTCTGGATTGCCTCCATCTTTGGTCCCAGGACACGCAACTTCAACCGGGTGTAGACTTCAGCAGCTTTCTCCATCACGTCCTTGTTTGCTTTGTAGCGACGGATCTGGACCAGACAGAGGGAGGAGGAATGAACGCCCTTGGAGCTGGGGTGGCCAAGGAAGGCTCCTGGCTCCCTTCAGGCAGGGACTCAACCCTCTGCTCTACCTTTTTCAGTGTGGCCACCACGTCAGTGTGCTTCTGGAGGATGTGAGAGGTGACCTGGAGTGTGCCCAGCTCCTCTAGCGCATTCAGACACCGCTTGATGTCCTGCAAAGATGGCACCAAGATCAGAAGGTGCCTGGAATATTCCCTGTGGGTACCTGGCGCAGCGCTGCGTGGGGCACAGTCCCCTAATGCCACCCAGCACCCAGAAAGGGAAGAGGAGCACCCCCAGGTGTCACAGCTGAGCAAGGCTCGCGCGGTGGCAGAGGACACAATGAGCAGGGACCTCTTGGGCACTCACCGGGTTATCCACCTTCAGGGCAAACTTGATCTCGCTGTGAAGTTTCTGAAGTTTCTCTTCAACTGTGGGCTCTGGAACAGCAAAAAAGACAGGTTGAGGCACCAGACTGCGGCCCAGGACCTCTCCTCCAGCAACGGTTTGGTTTCCTCCTGTATCTCCAAGGTCAAACACAGCCCCAGGGGCCTCTCTGAAGAGGATGGGTTGGGAAATGCCAAGATTGGGAGGGGACACATACAGGGAATCTCTCTGTCTCTGCACACCCTGCAAATACTTTCCACTACAATGCCGGGGCCACAACAGTGCTGAGAGGGGTTCTGTGGGAAAGGTGCCTCCTTTTTCTCGGGATGGGGCAATCTCTTTTCTCCCTCCTCCCCACTCTGGGACAGCAAGCAATGGCTCTCTCACCCTTTTTCTTCTCCATCCTCCTCTCGGGGATCAGGTCAGATTTCTTCCGGCCTCGTTCCACTTTCAAAGGCCTGTGGGAGGAAAAGGAAAGAGGGGAGATGGTTCATGAGCAGCCCCCTGCTGGCCGCTAGGTTAACAAGGGTGATGGCACATTTCAGTGCATCCCCCTGGCCTGCCCAAGGGCACGAGCCAGGCAGCAGAGCCCCACCAGGCTCCACCCATGCTTTCAGCCACATCTCCAGGAGCCCTGAGACAGCAGCTCCCCCATGCCCCAGCTCCCTGGGATTGCAGAAAGGCAAAGCCTCAAGGATTCTCCCCTGTGAGACAGAAGATACAAGGGAAGCTCAGCCTGGTGTCCCCACCAAGCCCCCTCCAGCTCCTCAGCTCTAGGAAAGACGAGGGGAGGTAAGTGCCCAGCACTTCCATGGCTGCTACTTGCCATGGGGCAACTCCACAAGACCCACATCCCCACCCTGCCCTGAGAGGACTGGGCAGCAACAGCAGACCAGCCCTGTCCCCAGAGGAAGAAAGCGCTGCTGCAGGGAGGGGAGATGCTGACTTGTTCCGCGGTTTCTCCTCTGCTCGGCCCCTCTTCTCCTTCTGGTTCGGTTTCCTTGACAACTCCGAGGGCTGCTTCTTCACTGGCTTCTTTACCTTGGAGGAGAGAACAATGCAGGCAAGAGCAGCAGAGCCCTCCCCACTGCGTGAGGGAGAGGGTGCCACGGCTGGACACGATCCGGCATCCATCACGCCCCTGTGGAGGTGGGATGGTTTGGTTTGGGGGCAGGGGCATCCCCGCCGTGGGATAAGAAAAGGACTTGGGTTGCAGCACAAGGATGTGCTGCTCCAAAAGTAAATATCCTGGCACAAGTGGCCCACCCTGCCTGCAGTGCCTCACTGGCAGATCCACCCCTCCCTCCAGACCTCAAGAGCTTTGTGCTGCTTTCCTGGTCCCCTTCCACGGGCTAAAAAGGGGACCTCGCCTCTGACCATGGGCAGCATGGTTCCTAAAAGCCCTCTGCTCCCCGAGGCTGCAGGAGGGGCAATGGAGCAAATCTGATGGCTGTGGTGGGAAAGAGAGCATCACAGAGGTGTGAGATCCACTGCTGGGCTCCCACTTAAAAAGCAAAGATGTGCCTCTGGACACCACCCTTCCCAGTGCTGCATGGGCCACCCCAGGGTAATGCAAGACCAAGACAGTAGGTCCCTGCTGTCCTGAGAAGGAGATGATGGGCTGCCTGTTTGTCCCCAGTTCCCCTGGGCTCTGTACTCACCTCTTTCTCCAGCTCCAGTTCAGAGTCCGAGGAGGATGGGGCCTTGGCCCGGCCTTTCCGTCCCTTTTTGGCCACTTCATCCTCTGCGCTGCTGTCTGAGTCTGAATGCACCTCCTCGCCCTTCTCTGCTTTCTCCTTCCTCTTCTCTTTCTCCTCCTTCTCCTGCTCCCGGAGCCGACGGATCTCTTCCTCCTGCTCCCTCTTCCTTTTCTCCTCCAGCTCCCGCCGTCGTTCTTCATCTCGCCTCTTCCACTCGCTGATGCGGTCCACGTCACTATCGCTGTCACTGCAAAAGGCAGAGCACGCTTGGACCCCTTGGTGACCCCCCAGCCCAGCCCCGAGGGTGATGGTGTCCCAGCTGATCTCACCTGTCACTGCTGGAGCTGGTGGGGACACGCTCCGGCTTCGGTTTCCTGCCGCGTGGCTTGGGAGGGGGTTTCTCAGCTGCAAGACAAGGGGGAGATGTTCAGCACACCCTGGCTGTCCTTCTGTTAAAACAGCCCCAAAACTGGGGGGCAGAGGGCTTTTCAGATTTGGGCTGGAAGGTGCCCACAGAAGAAGGGGACCCCAGAACCTCAGGAGCACCCCCAGCCTCACATGCTCTCCACTCTCCCACTCCTTGGTGGGCCTGCAGTGGCCCACCAGTGGCAGAAGCAGCCTCCTTGGCGTTACCTGGCTTCCTGCCCCGTGGAGCCTTCTTCACAGACACGTCAGAGTCTGAATCCGAGTTGGAGTCTGACTTGGTCATGTCCACAGTCGTGTTTCCCATTTCCGAATCCGAGTCTGCTCTGGAGTCCGAGTCAGAGCCAGACTCCACTTTCTGCAGGCACAGAGTGGGGTTGGACTGGGGGGCGTCCAACAACCCCCCCAAAACAAAGCGGCACAGAGCACAACTGGGCCACTGAAGCACCAGCAAGGTCCCCCCTAGCTCTGAACCTATGTCCAGCCCATGACAGAGCCCTGCCACCCCCTGCTCCCCCCAGCAGCGCAGATCCCAGACTCCAACTCCCCTCCTGCTGCACCACAGACCAGGTGGCTTTTACCTTCTTCTTCCTCCCTGCCGCTGGCATCCTCCGGGGAGCCCTGGCCACTGGCTTCTTCTCAGGAGTGAAGTCCTGGAGAAAAACACAGATACAAAGAAATGAAGAACAGTCTCACCATGGTTTCAAAAGCCAGACAGGTTCCCTTGAGCCATTGTCCCTGCAGACAGTGATGCTCTTCCTCCAGCCCCCTCCCCATCGCCCTGGCAGCCTCCACACAAGCGTATCCCAAAAAAATCCTCTCACCTGGTCACTGTTTTTTTCTGATTCAGAAGATGATTCCGAGTTCTCCTCTTCTGTCAGGGAGGGGCTGCCCTGATCCAGGTCACTGGAGGATTTCCGAGGCCGTTTTGACACCGGCATCTGATATGTAAGAAGTGAGAATGCGAGGGAGGCCCATTCCCTCTCCACCCCCAGCAGAAACCAACGCTTGCTTGGAAAGAGCTATGCCCAGATCTTCCCAACTGGCCCTGCAAGAGCAGCCACGTGCACTCAGAAGAGTTCTGCAGCCAGGACTTGGCCATCCCACCATCTCACAGACCACGTGAGACAGCTGTGAGATCCCCCAAACATGTGCTGACCCCCATTTCCCAGCACAGAATCCAGAGGGAGTTGGTTTCTTCACCACCTCCAGCCACGGTGGCTTTGACACGCTGCATGGTGAACCTAATGACCATATCAGCATCCTCCTGACCAGGTCACCCTCCCATCCCTGTCATGTGGAACCGCCTCAGTCCACACCCACTTTCATCGCCAGCGATTTTCGCTTCAGCCCGCTGTGGTCGCTGCCTCGATCTGAGTCCTCGTCGCTTTCCATCTTCTCCGCGGTGACCGCAGCCATGGCGGCGTCTTCTTCATCATCACCTGCGTCACTTCCCCCCATCGGGTCGTTCTCGGGAACGTCGCTGTCGGAGGAGCTCGCAGGCTAAAGACAGCAGAAACAAGAGTTATGTTATCGCCCCAAGGGACCTTGTGGTGCACTAGGGCAGGAGAAGGTGGGGGAGACAGAAGTGGCACAGGAGGGTGACAAGCAATGGACAGCAGTATGAAGCAGAGGTGTGCATGCAGAGTGCAGAGGAGTGTGGGGCAGCCTCCCCTCCCAGCACAGAACCCATCAGTGCGGCTCTGGGGCAGGGGGACAACGTGACCAGCCCTCCAGTGAGGACATTCAGTTGACCCCCTTCTAATTCCCCTGCACCCCTTTCCCAAGGTCCCTCACGCACCACCCTGAAACCACCAGCTACACCTTCCCTCTGGATCCCCCAGCTCAGCTTCCACCTGCCCTCTCCTCCTCATCCTCGCGCTCTGCCAAACATCCCGAGAAGCCTAAACCTGCCAGCCCCTCCTGGGGACACAGACACCAGCCCTCCTCTGCCCCAGTGGCGCCAGACAAGCCGGGCTGGGTGGCTCAGTTAAGCCTCTCCTCCAGCATCAGGGAGTGGCTGTTGTCCTCCGGTGGGCTAGCCACCAGCTCTTGACTCAGGTCAGGCCTCTTCCTTCTCAGATGGCTTCATCCCACAGCCCATCATACGCCTTCCCCGTGGGAAAAGTCCACACAAGAAGTTTGGTGTGGCAGCCACCGGTCTTCCTGGTTAGGCTCTCCTCTGTCCCGTTCCCTCACTTCCATGTTGAGAAGGTCTCCTGGCTTCTCACAGGTCTGTCATGAGGTTCCTCACACAAGGACATCACACCCAAGGGGTTTCCTAGAGCTGGGATTCCTCCAGTGCTGGAGCCTTCCTGCTGGAAAGCCTCTCCTTCTCCTTGACTTTTCCTGGCACCTCGCTTCATTTAGGTCTCAAGTTGAAAAAAGACCTACTTCAGTCTCCTCTTCTGCTCCTCCAGGTATTTTGGCCACAGATGTAATTAGTATTGGTGAACCCTCAGCTTTTGCTGGGGCCGTTGGTGTCGCCTTGGTCCCTCATTCCCAGTAGGGATCACCAACAGGTTTCTTATTCCTGCTGGGAGTTCATGGTGGAGTCCCTGGACAAGGTGGGTGCTGGCTCCTTCACCATCACCAAACTCCCGCCCCAACAAGCTGAAGCTGTTCTCCAGATTTCCAAGCATCTCCATGGTCTCACCTTACCCTACACCTGCAGTCTTGGGTCTGACCATCTCCCATCTCTCTACTCAAACCACCTCCTCTGTCCTGCACGGGCTGGGGGGAAGTCATTCCCTTAGCCTTCCTCCAGACCACGTTGTCCTTGTAGCTCACCTTAAAAACCTTCCTCTGTCTCTTCAGACCAACTGCCTACGAAGCTGCTTTGGACGCCTCCTTTGGAGATTGCTACGCAATAAATTGTATCACACAATTACGGTTACAAAATGCCCACACAAGCAATTGACAGCAAAAAGCCATCTCCTGGCCTGCTCCAGAGCCCGTTGAAAGAGCAGCCCAGCGGCTTTTGACTCAGAACCTCAGAAATGGATGAAGAGGGGACTGCCCAACACTCCAGGCGCACATCTGGGAGCTGGGACCAAGCAAACCTCAAGTTCTTGCTCTGATAACAAAATCCTCCGTGGTTTTGGGCAAGCAGCACAAAGCACATCCCTGGTTCCACCTCAGAGATGGGGCAAAGTTGTTTTCCTCCGGAGGAGGAAGAGGAGGCCGAACCCCTCAGGAAGGGAGAGGGCAGGGAAGGGAAGCAACTTCAGCCCCGAGATAGCCGACGTGGGAGCTGGAAGCACGCAGGCACCGCAGCAATGAGAAGCAGGAAAAGGAGGAGAGCGGCTTGGAGGAAAGGAGAGATGGAGGCGCTGGCAGCCCACGTCCTCGCTGTCCCCCCGCCACGCAAGGCCCGCACTCACCGCAGGGGCACTGTAACTGGCATGAGGGTTGTTCTGGATTTCCCACAAGCCCTCGTTGAAGCCTTTTCTCTTGTTTGGTTTCCCATATTTGTCTTTATATTTTTCATAAAGGAAGAGATCTTTAGGGCCCAAGAAGGCGCTGGAGAGAAACAAAGCAGAGGTGAGCCCAGAGCAGAGGCAGTGGGGCAAAGCCCGGAGAGGGGAGCGAGGCAGCGCTTACGTCTCGTGGGTGCCGAAGAAGAAGATGGGGTACTTGTTCGGTGGGGGTTTCACGGCACCATCTGCGATGTCATCAATCTGAAAGGAAACCCAAAGCAGGAGGTGGTCAGAGAGAGCAGCTTGAGCATGTCCTGGCTAGCAGCGTTGGCCTCCGGCACCCGCACCCGCTTGGAGGCAAGCACGGCAAGAAAGCACCCAGATGGGGACCTTGCTACGCACGAGGGTCCCTCTGTGGCGTCAGGGCCCAGCAGGATCTCTAGAAGAGTAACAGAAGGGATCCGGCACGGATGCGAGGTCGTCTCTCCACCACCAGGCTCAACGCCCAGGGAAACGCGGGCCTTGTGCTACTCCCCAGAGATCCAGCCGCCTCGGGCTGGGGGGACGCCCCAGAGAAACCCCTTCCAGCCCGGGGTTGGGGGGGCGACTGCTCCGACGGGGCGACCTGAGGGTCCTTCCTGGCTGGAAAGTGGCCGCAGGAAAAAGCCCCGCTGCCTGCGGGAAGCGTGGGCCACCCTGTCTTCTTCCCACCGCCGGCTCCAGCGCCCATCTGTCCGCTCCACGTGGTCGGGACTGCGGGCAGAGCCGCAGGCGGGGGTCTCAGGGTACGCAGGGGCTCCCCTGCGTTCTGGGGAGGTCTTCAGGACAAGGGGGGGGAAGCCTTCCCCAAAAGAGCAAGAGAGCTAAAAGCAGGAGGGGCTTGCAGACGCCCGCAGCGCAAGGGCTCTCCTGGAAGGACCGAGTCCTCTCGGCTCCAGGCCAGCCATGACAGCGTGGGGATGCCATCCCAGATCTCCCAGTGTGGTGCAGCCAAGCATCGTCGTCTCCGGCACCCTGAGCCTCCCCGGTATCTGCTGGCCCCGATCCCGCACGTTTTCCACCTGACAGTCTCTTGCCATCAGACTCCATCAGCGGACAAACCTGTCTCACCCTCGGTCACCACCAGGACCACCGCAGACCCCCTCCCTGTCCGGACCCCCTCCCCGTCCGAACCCCCTCAAGCTGCCTCACGTTCCTCTCATCAGCACGGCCGACACCAGCCCCCAATCCATCTGCTCCTCCAGGTCACCACCTTGGTACAACGCTGTCACCCGGCCAGTGGGACCCGCCATCCTCCGCCACACACGCTCCATCACCCCATCCACACCCTCCAACCTCTGATCCCACACCTCACAAGCGCTCAGTCACCACCTCCCCATGTGTGTCACACTCAGGTGCTGTCCCCAGCGTGTGTCCCCTCCCTGTCCCCAACAACTACACAACCCCAGACCCCAGCTCTGTCCCCACCCCAGTGGGGGCCAGAGGGTGGGTAACATTCAGGCTGGGAAGGGGAACTGGGGGGGGTGTCTCTGCAGGGGGAGGGTCCTGCTGGATGATGGGAGGATGAGGATGAGGATGAAGGATGAAGGGCTGGACTCCTCTGGGGTGTTGGGGCTGGGGGGGGGACACCCCCATGGTGTTGGGGTGCCTGGAGCACCAAGGCCCTGGGGTGCAATAGGGGACAGGGGTGGTAGGGGTCATCCCAGCAGAAAAGAGGGTCCCCAGGCCAGGGGTCCCAGGGGGTGAAGCAGCAGGGCTGAAGCCCTGTGCCGTCACCCCGAGTGGGTCAGGGTGTCCCCTGGGTGCAGGTCAGAAAGGTGGGCTCAGGGTGCCATAAAGGTCCCGGGACCCCCTTCATGGGGTTGTCAAACACCCTCCTGGTGAGGCAACCCCAGGTCTCCCCCCACCCATTGCTATGTTCAGCCATCAGTGTGGGACCCCCCTCTCTCCTCAGGTGCCAGGGGTGACTGGGAGTGACCTGGGAGACCAGGTGGGACCCCCAGCCTGATGCCAGATCCCCTCCTGGTACAGGTCCTCATACAGGGTTTCTCCATCCTGATACAGGTACCAACATAGCAACACCCTCCCAGGATCAAACCCCAGTTCCAGTATGGGTGCTGGTGTGGGAACCCATCCCAGTGCAGGATCCCATTCTATTACTGGGCTACCATCCCAGTATGGGAGCCCACAGGTGATCCCCACTCCACTACTGGGCCCTCATCCCAGTAAAGGTGCCAACATGGGGTCTCCCATTCGGCTACAGAACATTCCATTCCTGTACCAAGTCCCCATACCAGTATGGATGCTGGAACTGGACCTCCCATCCCACTAGGGGACATCCCATCCTGGTACCGGATCTCCATCCCAGTACAGGTGCTGGTACAAGACCCCCCACTCCGTTACAGGATGTCCCAACCCATTACACCCAGTAAGATGGGACTCCCCACCCTGGGACTGGTCCCTCATGGGTCCTGGGACTGGTCCCTCATGCTGGTATTGGGTCCACATCCCAGGATAAATACCAGTATGGATCCTCCCATCCTGACACGGGATGGTCCATGCCAGTACTGGGTCCCCATCCCGGCAGAGCACCTCCCATCCCAGTACGGGTACCGTTATGGGACGTCCATCCCAGGACGGGTGCTGGTACAAGTCCCTCATACCGCTACCGGGCCCCGGGCCTGGGGCAGGTGCTGGTACCAGATTGCCCGTCCCGGTACAGAACACCCCACGCCCGTAACGGATCGCCATCCCGGTAGGGGAACCGTTATGGCTTCTCCATCCTGCTATGGCCCCCACCCCGGGACAAGAGCCGTTACGGCTCCCCACCCCGGTGCGGGATCTCCATCCCAGTGCGGGACCTCTGGCCCCGGCCGGTTCCGTCCCCACCCCCTCTCCGCCTCGGGTAGGTCCCCCCCGCCCCGATGCGTCCCCCCG
>VZTM01001746.1:403426-426237 GCA_013400555.1 Jacana jacana | reverse complement strand
TCTGGGTGGTGCTGCTCTGGCAGAGGGTTGGAGGAGATGATCTTCCAACCCCATAGCGTTTTGGGATTCACTGTCAGTTGAAATAAGGTCAGCATCTCAGGGGTGGTCCACTCGTTCCAAGAGGCTTGGGAGCTGCTGGTTGAGATCAGCCACCCCCATCTTCTGTCACTGGTGTATTTTACTTTCCTCAGTTTTTCAGCTCTTTTGTTTCTTGTTTTTCCTGTCAGAAACACTGTGAGGTCTCCAGGTTTTTCTTACATCTTGAGCTAGGGCGTCCTGAAGGGCCTGCTGTGAACTGTACATTCCTTTTTCTGCAGATACTTGGACAATATCTATCTCCATCCGGAGGAAGAGAAGTACCAGAAGATCAAGCTGCAGAACAAAGTGTTCCAGGTGAGTTCCAGACTCCTGCAGGTGCGCTGCCTTGGAATGGCCTTGCCTGGAACAGGCAACATTGAAATTCTTCTCTTTTCTTCCAGGAAAGGATAAGCTGCCTGGAAGGGATTCACAGGTTTTTCCAGGCTATTGGATTTGAGACAAAAACACTGCCTGTTCTGGGACAAGGCAAGAAATCTCCCTGTATGAAACTGGGGGCACCAATTGGAGGGGTGGTGGGACATCCCAGGGGAGGCAAGCTATGGTTGCCCAGAGCAGTGCAGGCTGTACCAAAAGCTGTTACCCCAAGGCTGTGACAGAACCAGCTGCTCACCCTTTTAAAACCTTGCATTTGTGGAGATCCTTGCCCTTCTATCTCCTACGTCGCTCTTTTAAAGACCAAGAGCCTCAAATCTCATCCTTTTGATTGCAGAGACCCCCGAGGAGTACTACGTCCTGAAGGAAGAAATGCTGACCAAGCTGGAAGACCTCAAGGGCTACAAAGAGCAGCTTTTGAGCTCGGAGCCCGTGCGAGCCCAGCTGGATCGCCAGCTCTGCCTGTTTAAACCGTCCCCTCAAGCTGCCCGGTTCGAGCTGCCAAACGACTTCTACAACCTCACGGTGGAGGAGATCAAACGGGAGCAGCGGCTCCGGTGAGCAGAGGAAGGCCCTGACCGCCCAGGAGGAGTCTCCTACCTCTCCTTCGAGCTCAAAAATGACCTTTTCCCCCCTCCCCCCCCCTCTAAAGGACAGAAGCGGTGGAGAAGGCTTCGATGCTGAGGACAAGAGCCATGCGAGAGAAGGAAGAGCAAAAGGAAATGCGCAAGTACAACTACACCCTGGTACGAGTCCGGTTTCCCGATGGATACATCCTCCAAGGTACAAAAACAAAGGGCTTCTCCCCCTTTGTTCACCTCCAAAAGCTGCTGAGGATACTCAAGAGCTCGAATAATAAGCAGGATGGAGGGGGGCTTAGCACAGCTGGTAGAACAAAGCAATAAAACCCAGAGTGGGGTGATGCTTCTCCTTTGCGTCTCCACGCCCTGCCCTGCGCGGGGTTGGGATGGCGAAGGGTTGAGGGGAGAGGGAAGGATCTCAAGGCGCTGTTAATTAAAGCGTGCTCTGCCCAGGCTGCTGCCAGCAAAGCGGACTCATTAGATGGGCTTGTGAGAGGAACCAGCGGGAGGTCCCCGCGTGGCGTCACGGCCGTACAATGGGGTAAAGCCTCTTCGCGTTTCGCAGTAGAACTCTGGAAATCATTTACCCAGCTCTTTGAGAGGGGGTAGAATCAATCACCCCCTCTTTGAGAGGGGCTGGCAGGGGCCCACAACAATTGAAGTCTGATTTTTTTTTTTTTCTTTGGGAATTCTGCTTTTATACTTCTCTGCTGTTTCTGTGTCACTGAAGTAGTTCAGAAAGTACCTGAGCCCCACAGAACCTACCACAAAAGGTCAGATTTGGTAAATGCCAGACTCACTCTCTCAATCTCTCACCTTGTTTTCTCATGGCAGGGACTTTTTATGCACGGGAATCGGTATCTGCGCTCTACAGCTTTGTGAGAGAGGCTCTCAGAGATGACTGGTTGCCCTTTGAGCTGTTGGGACCCGGGGGTGTCAAACTGACTGATGAGAACTTGGCCTTCAATGAATGTGGGCTGGTAAGTGGGGAAAAAAAGAGAGAATAAGCTAGCTAGTCCCTCCCACGGGGGTCTTTGGGTCATCAGAGTCATCTGCCACTCAGAACTTAGAGGCTGTGCTTTCAGTGCCAGAAGCTGTGCTCTGGCCCCTTCCTTTTTAAGCACAAGAAAAGAAGTTAATGCTTGAAGGCTTCTGGCCCAAGGTTAGGGGGTCTGGAAAGAAGGGCAAGGACAGATCTCCTGTGGCAAACACTCTGCCAGAGGCTCAGCATCCACACTGGGGAGAGGCGGAAGGGGGCAAGTGCAGCTCTAGCACAAGGGCTACCAAGAGAAAGCCTGAAGCAACCTCCCCGACAAGGAGCTTCTTGTAGAAATCGGTGTTTGCCCTGTTCAGTTGAAGTGCTTTAAGTTTTTCCAGGTCTGTGACCATCATACACAGCACGTTACAAGGTTGAAGTATAGGAACATGGAGATGGTGGGAGGGCTGGAGCCCCTCTGCTGGGAGGACAGGCTGAGAGAGTTGGGAGGGTTCAGCCTGGAGAAGAGGTGGCTCTGGGGAGAACTTGGAGCCCCTTCCAGTCCCATAGGGGGATCCAGAAAAGCTGGGGAGGGACTCTGGATGGAGGAGGGGGAAGGGGGAAGGGTTTGACACTGAAAGAGGGGAGATGGAGCTGAGATGTGGGGAAGAACTTTGCTGTGAGGGTGGTGAGAGCCTGGCCCAGGTTGCCTAGAGAAGCTGTGGCTGCCCCATCCCTGGAGGGGTTCAAGGCCAGGTTGGAGGGGGCTTGGAGCAACCTGGTGTGGTGGGAGGTATCTCTGTCCAGGGCACTAGTGGGCTTTATGGTCCTTTCCTATCTGAACCATTCTATGATTCTGTAACATGACAGAGCTTAATAACTCTGCCTTTTCTCTTCCAGGTGCCCTCAGCCCTCCTGACCCTGGCCTGGGATGCAGGGGTCATGGCAGACATTCAGGCGGTAGGAAAGGAACAGCCAGCAAGCCCTTTGAAACCAGAACTTCTTTCCAGAGTCCAGACACTGGCATGAAATAAAGGGGAGTAGAGTCAGTAACAGTGGTGTTAGACTGTTCCCTCGTTTTTCCCTACAGACTGGTGGAGCTTCCAGCTACGGGACTTCGGAGATGACTTTCTTTTAGCTCTGCAGAGTAAGAGTCTAGATTCTGCCACATCACACCGACCCCGCAGTCACCTCCACCACTCCAGTAGCCACAAAAACTTAAGGCAGTCTGGCCCAGTAAGACACTCGGGGGACTGCTCTGAATGGTTTGAGAAAACCCAGTACTAGCAGTGAACTGCTTGGGGGTGTTTCCAGGAGCGCGATGAAGCACCGCTCTTCCTCCCTTGGAGGAGGGATGAGGTGCTTGTATCCATTGATCGAGCCTGGATACGGGGCTGGGCTTAGAACTCAGCTTTTCCTTTTGCTTCTGTGTGCACTGTAACTCCTATTGGAGAGAATATATTTAGATAAAATTATGCTTAGTCTGATTAAATGGAATATTTAAAGACTCAGTTTCTGTTCAGAGTTATTTGAATTGCCTTGTGCTCACAGGTTTGAAAGGCAGACGAGCTCCAGTCAGCGCTGGGGCCGGCGCTGGTGTTACTGGTGGCATTACCCACCTTTTCACTTGGTGCCATGAGGGGCAGACGCCATGGACTCACTGAGAGAGTAAACCTCCAGCTACAGCCAGGGTTTTAGGGAACTAACTCCTCAGCTCATGAGTTGAGGGAAGTTAAAGCCCCAGCAAGTGTGTGACATCCATCAAAGATGCTACTTCAGTCCTTCACACTTCAACCTCGAAGTTTTTCTGGGGGGTAGAGACCAGCTTTTACCTATACAGCTTCCATTGCAGCAATGCCTACAGGAGACCCATAATCTCTCATTAACCAATGGCTAATTAACATCAGCCCATCCCAAACCAGGAGAAAACTCAGTTGGTATTTTTTTGTTGTTTGGGTGGGTTGTGTTTGTTTTATCTTTCCCAAAGGTAAAGCCCTGCTGCTGTTCTCTGTAGCAAGTAAGACCACAAACAGGATGACAGAGATAAGAAATTCAAATATAATTGTACATCATTTATACCCAAGGCCATGCTATACAACTTTATGAACAGAGTAATTCCCCCCCCAGGGGTATCACAATAAGCTTATTCCAACCCCCCTCCACTAGCTTCAGAGATAACTTAGATACCGTCCCTTGCAACATATCAAAATTTCAATAATGCTTTATTAAGGACAGATTAATATGCAGTATTTTTTCTTTAAAGCTAAAAACTAGAACTAACAATTTAAGCTTCCATCTGGTCTGAAGCAGAACAAAGTGCTGTCTTCTCTTTACAAGAAATATGGAATACTTTCAAGTATTGTGTTCAAAGATACACAAAGGTTTTAAATTTTCTAATTCATTCTACGTACATACAGGGAAGTTAGAAGGCATTTGTCTCAAAATGTATCAGATGGGCTGACCAGGGTGGTGTCCTGGGGAGCAGCTCTTGTCCCACTGGGTTCTAAAGTCGGTTTGGTGTCTGCCAACGTAGAACCTGCAAAGCAGAAGAGGTGTTGGTTTGAAGAATTTTGGGGGTCTTAAGGCAGCAATGGGCCCCTGTGGCCAAGAAGGCCAATGGCATCCTGGGGGGCATCAGGAAGAATGTGACCAGGAGGTCATCCTCCCCCTCTGCTCTGCCCTGGAGAAGCCCCAGCTGGAGCACTGGGACCAGTTCTGGGCTCCCCAGTTCAGGAAGGACAGGGAACTGCTGGAGAGGGGACAGCAGAGGAGCACAAAGATGATGAGGGGCTGGGAGCATCTCTCTGCTGAGGAAAGGCTGAGGGACTTGGGGCTTTTTAGTCTGGAAAAGAGAAGGCTGAGGGGGATCTGATCAACCCCTATAAATACTTCAAGGGTGGGTGTCAGGAGGATGGGGCCAGGCTTTTCTCAGTGGTGCCCAGGGACAGGACAAGAGGGAATGGGCACAAACTGGAACACAAGAAGTTCCATCTCAACAGGAGGAAATTCTTCCCTGTGAGGGTGGCAGAGCCCTGGCAGAGGCTGCCCAGAGAGATGGTGGAGTCTCCATCTCCGGAGACATTCATTTTCCAGTGTTTCAGACTTGAGTATTTAAACAAATACAGCTGCATGAACGTCAACAGAGCTCCAGGAGTGCAGGCTCAGGCTCCTGAGCAGCATCCTCGGCCTCAGAACAAGAGGTTACAAACCTGAAACAAAGCTTTCATCTCACTGCAGGCTCATCAAAAGCAAAAGGGGTTGCAGATTAAACACTAAGCTTCTCATCAAACAGTTGCATTGTCTGTTACTTCAGAGAGGAGGGATGTAGCAGTGGCTGAGATAGAAAAGCAGAACCCAGATATGTCTAGAATAGGTCAAACACTACACAATTTAAGGCTTTAGGAATATGCATGAGCCCTTATATCTCAATTAGAGAAGCTGCCCAACAACAACCAAAAAAAAACCCCAAACCAAACAAAAACCTGCTTGCTGTAATTCAGGTTGTGCCAGGAGCATTGTGAAAGAGCTCCATTGTGAGTGTGGCAAGAAAGGACTGGGGGGGAGGGCGGTTTGAGAGCGGTTTTGGAGCTGGATGCAGCCGGTCACTGCTCTGCACGATGGAGTGCGTAGAGTTAAAACTTCCCCAAGATGAAAGGAGCCGCTCCTCGTCCTCATCCTGCCCTGAAAGGACACGCTACAGCAAGCAGAGCTTTGAAAGCTCTTCTCTGAGGGATAACTGGGACACAAATATAAGTAACCCCTTAGATTCTAGAGCAAAGTGTTGAAGAGAGTCCTCACCTGCCAAACAGCTGAGAGCCTGGCTGTCATCTCCTGTTATTTCCTTCAGGACAGACAACTCAAGCTTCAGGAAGGCATCTGGAAGTCAGTCCTGGAAGGGCTCTGGACTTAACACAGCCCAGAGAGCAGCCCTGCTCAGCAACATGTACCAACAGTCATTGATTCTGCTGATTCTGACCCCAATGTTCACCTTTCTTACCAGAAAAACCCCAAAGGTAACACCAGCAGCCAAAAGCTGGTCACAAGTGCTTTGTGTTATTTAGTTGATTGGAGGAAGGAGGGAAAAAGTGCAAGAACAGGTTTGAGACAATCATAAATCATGGAATGATTTGGGGTTGGAAGGGACCTCTGGAGATCAGCTCCTCCAGACCCCTGCTGGAGCAGGGTCACCCAGAGCAGGTCCCACAGGAACGTGTCCAGGTGGGGTCTGAACGTCTCCAGATATAGAGACTCTACCACCTCTCTGGGCAGCCTCTGCCACCCTCAATGGAAGAAGTTCCTCCTCATGTTTAGATGGA
This sequence comes from Jacana jacana, assembly GCA_013400555.1. Lineage (NCBI taxonomy): Eukaryota > Metazoa > Chordata > Aves > Charadriiformes > Jacanidae > Jacana > Jacana jacana. Next base: position 419,893 of record VZTM01001746.1, on the reverse strand, counting down.
ACTTCTTGTGTTCCAGTTTGTGCCTGTTCCCTCTTGTCCTGTCCCTGGGCACCACTGAGAAAAGCCTGGCCCCATCCTCCTGACACCCACCCTTGAAGCATTGATAGGAGTTGATCAGATCCCCCTCAGCCTTCTCTACTCCAGGCTAAAAAGCTCCAAGTCCCTCAGCAGAGAGATGTTCCAGTCCCTCATCATCCTTTTAGCACTCTTCTGTCCCCTCTCCAGCAGTTTCCTGTCCTTCTGGAACTGGGGAGCGCTGAAGTAATCCCAGTGCTCCAGCTGGGGCCTCCCCAGGACAGAGCAGAATAGAGGGTTGACCTCCCTCCACCTGCTGGTCACACTCTTCCTGATTCCCCCCAGGATGCCTTGGCCTTCTTGGCCACCAGGGCCCATTGCTGGCTCATGGCCATCCTGTTGACCACCAGGACTCCCAGGTCTTTTTCCTCAGAGCTGCTCTCCAGCAGGTCACCCCCAACCTGTCCTGGTTGGGGGCCAACCCAATAGATAGCAAAGAGGCATCTAGAACAAGACATAAAAAGCAGAGAAGTACCTAGAACAAAACACTCCGCTCAAGGCTTGATGAAAGGGTGGTAGGAAAACTGCAACCCCCCATTGTCAAACTCTCCCTCCTGGCACCAAGCCTCCACCAAGAGGTGGTTTATTTCCCCCACCTTTGCCTGGCTGGATATCCACAATCATGCAGTCATCATCTTCCTCATCTTCCTCGGTGTCTGCCTGGAATCCATCCATCTCTGCAGCTTCAGCCTTAAGGAAAAAAAGGAGGTTATCAGCCACATATCAGGAAGATGATGGTGCCACCACATACCACCAAGCACAGGCAGTGGTGAGGAGGACTCACAACTGGGCCCTGCAGCACGATCAGAATGGCTGAGCATAGAATTATAGAATTGCCCAGATTGGAAGGGACCTTTCAGATCATCAAGTCCAACCATCAAGCAAAGCCTGATAAAAACCATCCCTAACACATGTTACTGAGCACCATGTCAACCTGGCTTTTGAGCCCCTCCAGGGATGGTGCCTCAACCACTGCCCTGGGAAGCCCATTCCAAGGCTTCAGAACCCTTTCTGTGTAAAAATTGTTCCTCATCTCCAACCTGAACCTCCCCTGGTACAACTTGAGGCCGGTTCCTCTTGTCTCATCACCCATGATTTGAGGGAAGAGACCGACCTCCCCCTGGTTACACCCTCCTTTCAAGGAGTTGGAGAGAACAAGAAGGTCTCCCTTATAGCACAAGACATATTTGCAGGGAAGAAAAATAAGCAACCCCTGGCTTCAACAGACACTGATTTATTTTTATTTTTATTTATCAAAGGCCTCATCTGCAATGGCACATCCTGCAGGAAGCACCAAGCTTCTCTCCGAGATATTTCCCTGTTACACAAGGTGGTGAAACAGCCCCCACACTGAAACATTGCTCCAAACCTTCCCAGCACTCCAACTCGGTGTCTCCGCTGGCTGTCTTGGAAGGGAAATCTTCTCCCCCCACCTCCCCCAATTGTTTTGGATGCTTTCTTCCTTCTCAAGAGTTCTGCTTGTCAGGTTTGAAATGTCTTCTCCCCAGTTCCTCCTCATCTTTGCCAGTCAGCTTTTTATCTGGGGAGGGGTGGCAGTTCTCCGCTTGGTGACCCCGTTTTCTGCCCCAGGAGCAGCACAAAGTACTCATTTGGAGAACACAAGGAGTGACACTACCTGACCTTGCCCAGCTTCCAACAGCTATGAGTGCTTTTTGGTCGTGTGTGTGTGTGTGCACGTCCCCAGCTGGAAGGGTGGAACGAAGATCTCCGACCTAGAACCCGTCCCTCTGCCCCAAGAAACTGTTCTCCAGGAGAAGACCTTCTAAATTTACATTTTTTCACTGAAGTCACAGTTTTCAGATTAAGTGTTCCCCTCCTACGCTCCTGCAGGTACTGCCCACTTTGACACCAAGCTCTTCTCTCTCCAGGTTTTATGTAAGAGCACCTTTACTCACACGAGTCCTGGCACGAGCCCACGGCGGAGTAACACGTGCTAGAGCACAGAACCTAGTGGCTTTGACCTACTCAGTGGCTCCCAGTCTGTCCCCAGGGCTCCAGCCAGGCTCCACAGGGAGGATGAGATCTCAACAACTTGGCAGTGCTAATTTGGACCTCGGGCTTGAAAGGCTTTGAGGGCTCTGCCACCTCTGCTCCGAGCTGTGTGGCACCGCACCCTTCAAAAGCTTTGAAGAATCGAGGCCAATGATGTAACTCTACCAAAAACCTTTGTTTTGCTCTTTTCTGCTCAAGTAGTTGGTTACAAGCAGAATCTCCGGTGGGTGCCAAGCAGAGATATTTTTTTTATGTCTTGCTTTTATTTAGTGGATAAGAAAAAACCAAAGCAGATGGAGTCTGGGGGCTGAACAGCTTCTCACAAGTCTCTGGTCCCTATCAATACTTGAATGCAGAGCTTTTTCAGTAGAAAAGCCAAAGAAGCCAGGAATAAAGCAGGCAGGAAAAGTGTCAAAAGCTTTGCCTGTGGTTTCTTTCCTCACTCCTTTGTCCACAGGGGATGAGGAACAAACCCAGGCAGCGCAAACCCCGTCCCTGCCTGCGGGTTTGGAAGCAAACAGTTGATAACACCGAGTTTCACTAGAGCCTCACCCTCTTAAACACCTGAGAGAGCACCCACAGCTACAGCTCCCATCACACTTTTCAGCCATCCTTTTGCATTAAAAAAGCTTTTAAATCCTCCCTGCAGTTACCCTGAAAGGCAGCAGCAAACAACAGGAAGACCATAACAAAGCTTAGAGCTGGAGTAGCACCCACTCCAAATACATCTCCTTCCATTCCTGTGAATTTAAGATATTTTTAAAGCAGCTCTTGAAATCCAGCTTTGTGCAGGACAGTCTGAGCAGGAGACTTTAGAGAGCATTAGGGACTGAGCTGCAGCATTTAGGAACGTTTAATCAGTGCACATGCAACTCATGTAAGTCACCGGCTCAGGCTATACATCTGGCAGCCATACACACACTGAGAAAACCCGCATACAAATTATACACAGCTGTAAAACCCAGGCCAAGCAGACACTCAAACTATTCACAGCTTGGATGCAATCACTGCCAAGTAGCAGAAAATGGAAGAACAGCAGGAGAGCAACGTTTCAAATGGAACAGACAGTCCAAGCTGGAGAAACACAAAAGAAACCCATCTCTTTAGAGTCACATAATTTCACTCCTTTCCCTACAAAAAAAAAAGGGCCTTTTTGTACAGAGATCTGTAGCTGGGTATTTTGACTCTGTTCATGGCAGATCTAGGCCAAGCTGGGAGGTAGGCCAGGACACTCCACTGCTGAAGATGCAGTTACCTGCCCCTTGTTCTTTAACTGGGGAAGAACAGAATCCCAGAATGCTATGGGGTTTGGAAGGAAGCTCGGAAGATCAGCTCCTCCAACCCTCCTGCCAGAGCAGGGTCACCTGCAGGACCCACCAGGTCCCACAGGAATGGGTCCAGGTGGGTTTGAATATCTCCAGAGATGGAGACTCCACCACCTCTCTGGGCAGCCTCGGCCACCCTCACAGTGAAGAAGTTCCTCCTCATGTTTACATGGAACTTCTTGTGTTCCAGTTTGTGCCCGTTCCCTCTTGTCCTGTCCCCGGGCACCACTGAGAAGAGACTGGCCCCATCCTCCTGACACCCACCCTTGAAGTATTTATAGGGGTTGATCAGATCCCCTCAGCCTTCTCTTCTCCAGACTGAATAGCTCCAAGTACCGCAACCTTTCCTCAGCAGAGAGATGCTCCAGTCCCTCATCACTTTTGTGCTCCTCTGTTGTCCCCTCTCCAGCAGTTCCCTGTTCTTCTGGAACTGGGGAGCCCAGAAGTGGTCCCAGTGCTCCTGACGGGGCCTCCCCAGGGCAGAGCAGAGTGGGAGGATGACCTCCCTCCACCTGCTGGTCACTCAGGTCGAAAGGAACAGCATGAAAGGAACTCACCTGCTCAGCATCCCGAGGCCTTTTCATGAATTTCGTGATGGACATGCTGCCTGTGGACTTCCTCTTCACCGAGACAGGGGTGGCCTGCAGGACCACTGCACCTGGCACACTGCCACCCTCCTCCTTCCCCGAAGAAGGGACTTGGGTGACATAGTTCCATTGACAAGGGACAGGGAGATGCTCTTGATGGAAACTCTTCAGCACCTCTGAGTGGACGTACCAGCACATCCGATATTCAGGTCTCTTCTCGTAGACAGAGTTCTCAGAAATGATTCGTTTTAGCCTGGCTTTGGAGGGGACACCGCTGTCCTCACCCACAGGCGTCTGTGGGCGGGAGGTATGGGGGCTGGCAGGGCTCATGTCGCTACTCTCGGCGGCTGTGGTCACGTCACTGAACAGTCCTTGCCGGCAGCACTCCTGGAATTCCTGGATGATGACCTTGCTCCCGTTGACGTTGCCGTGCAGTAGCGGCAGAAGGTGGCCAAGGACTGTGGAGAAGAAGAGATGAACAAGGTTGACNACATTAATAAGGTCACCCTTCATTCTCCTCTTCTCCAAGCTCAAGAAACCCAGCTCCCTCAGCCTATGGGAGATGCTCCACTCCATCATCTTGGTAGCCCTGCCCTGGACTCTCTCCAGCAGTTCCCTGTCCTTCCTGAATTGAGGGGCCCAGAACTGGACACAATATTCTAGATGGGGTCTCACCAGGGCAGAGCAGAGGAGGAGGAGAACCTCTTGCGACCTACTGACCACCCCCCTTCTGATACACCCCAGGATGCCATTGGCCAAGAAGCATTTAAAGGCCGAGAAAAACCAGGCTGACTTAACCTTTAAGTACCCATGCTCCAGGAAGAAAACAAGTTGGCATTTCTTTTAGATATAGGATTGTACCAGGAGCTAAATTTGATGTAGAAAAGTCACCCCTCAATAACAACAACCCCCTAAAGCAGAAGCTTCAACCTCTATTCCAGCCTTTACGTGTGTCATTGACATCCTTGTGTTAATCATGCACAGGAGACACTCGGTACTGAAACTGGTCACACAACCCAAGTCCTCTCCCCCTAGCAATGAACAGGTCAACAGGCTTGGGCACTCCCAGTAAAGAGCCCTAAATCTGAGTCTTGTTGCTTTTATTTCCCAGATTATCTAAAGCAAGGCTTTTTGGAGGGTGTAACTGTGGCCATCCCAGACCCAATGCTGGAAAACTTCTGAGAACCCTCACAGAGATTCCTCAAGATTTCAGACTTGTCAGGACCAACCCATGCAGAATTTGAGACTCAGTCAAAGAAGCTGCTCTCTCCAAAGCGAAAGCACAACTATTTAGCCCTTTGGGTCTTACTTTGCTGATCTTTTGCTCTTTTTTTACTGCACTTCTGTATCTGCTGTTCTTCCTCTGCCACAGGTGAATCCAGGACACAGGCTGTGAACTGCTGGAGAACCTTCAGGTCCGCGTTGGCGCCGCTGTCGTTTTCAGCGCTTTCCCAGACACAGCCGATTTTCACGGGCTGCAGAACATGGAACCTCTTCCCCTTGGCCATCAGTTCGTCCCACTCCTTTGCTTTCAGCTTTTGACGAACCTTCTGGTTCTCTGGGTCGCACTCCTAAAGCCATAGGTGAGAAAGAACTCGATACATTCATTCCCCAGGAAAAATACAAGCTTTTTTAAAGCCAGCTTTTTACCATGTTCCCTGAGCCTCATGAGCTGCTCCTGAAGATCTGCAGACCTGATTTAGGCCACTGCCAGAACTACACACTTTCTTCTTCTGCCAATATCTGTTACATAATTTGTTGGAAACAGAGGTAGAAAAACAAGTGATGCCCAGCTCACTTACTTCTGTCACTCCTTCATCTTCAGATAGGTACCCATGGGGTACAAAAAACCCATCGTCATCGTCTTCATCCTCTCCCTCCTCTTCATCATCCTAAAAATAAACCCTGCTGATTAGACATCACCCCGAGAAGCACCATCGGTTGAGAAAGCTGGTTTTCAGAACGCGGAATCCTTACCCCTTCGCTATGGGAGAGACTTTCTCCAGGTTCCTCCTCTTCCCACTCTTCATCGCTATCTACTTCATAGTCCAGTAGTTTCTAGAAGAAACGCCAACAGGCCGTTTCTGTGAGTGATTCGAGAGCAGGAGGCCAGAGCCCACGCAGGGCTTCAAAACTCAGTAGGAAGAAGGAACCCGCAAGCAGGTGGGAAGTCCCAGGGAACAAGGGAACTTGACCAAGCCCATATTCACTTCAAGAGCGGAAAGAAAGAAAAAGAATCCAACCACAGCCTGTGAGGTGCTTACACTGTCCTTTGCCCAAGGATTCCTGGGACAGATCGTAGTGGTTTTCTTGTTCCACGTGCCCCAGTACGCAGGACGGTGATTCTCACAGAACTGCAGAAGTTTCATTCTACCGAATTTCCCCCTTTCGGGAACGGCGTCTGTTTTGCAGTTATCCACCACCACCACCACATCGCTGTTAAAAACAATAAGAGAGACCATCTTCAGTTCTTCTTCACTCCCCTCCTGCTCAGGAAAACGTTCTACAGAAGCTTTGGTTCAGCCACAATACAACCCAGTGCTTGAGTTCATTAGAACAGACACTCTCAACAACAGCCCACCTCCCTCCCTAAGGGCACCGCTGGTTTAGCTGTCAATATGTTTTGGTTTGTTTTTAAAACCATCAAAGGCAAATACTGGTGCCCAGGGCTGAGGGCAGCTGCCTGAAATGCAAGATTTGCTGTGGGGAAGGATTTGAGAAGCATCATATGGAACGAAGAAGAAAACCTGCATCATCACACAAGGCTCCCCGTGGAAGTGGTTCTCCCACAGAGTAAGTATTCATGGAATCATAGAATTGCCTGGATTGGAAGGGCCCTTTAAGATCATCCAGTCCAACCATCAACCTAATTCTGATTAAAAAACCCAACACCCCATGTCTCCAAGCACTATGTCAAATAGTCTTTTAAATACCTCCAGGGATGGTGCCTCAACTCCTGCCCTGGGCAGCTCGTTCCAAGGCTTCATAATCCTTTCCGTGTCAAAATTGTTCCTGATCTCCAACCCGAACCTCCCCTGGCACAACTTGAGGCCATTTCCTTTTGTCCCATTGCCTGTTCGTTGGGAGAAGAGACCAACCCCCCCCTGGCTACACCCTCCTCTCAGGGAGTTGGAGAGAGTGAGAAGGTCTCCTCCTCAGCCTCCTCTTCTCCAGGCTGAACACCCCCAGCTCCCTCAGCTTCTCCTCATAAGACTTGTGTTCCTGATCCCTCACCAACTTCATTGCCCTTCTCTGGACCCCCTCAATATCTTTTTTGTTGTAGAGAACCCAGAACTGGCCACAGCCCTCAAGGTGGGGCCTCACCAGTGCCCAGTCTGGGGGGACAATCACCTTCTGAGTCCTACTCCCCACACTGTTCCTGATCCAGGCCAGGATGCTGTTTGGCCTTCTTGGCCACCTGGGCACACTCCTGGCTCATGTTCAGTCAACCAACACCCCTAAGGTACTTTTTTGACAGGGAGCTCCAGCCACACTGCCCCCAGCCTGTAGTGCTGGAGGGGGTTGGTGCGACCCAAGGGCAGGACCCAGCACTTGGCCTTGGTGAACCTCATCCCCTTGGCCTCAGCCCATCCAGCCAGCCTGTCCAGATCCCTCTGCAAAGCCTTTCTACCCCCCAGCAGGTTGACACTCCCACCCAGCTTGGTGTCATCTGCAAACTTCCTGAGGTTGCACTGGATCCCCTCATCCACATCATTGATAAAGATATTAAAGAGAACCAACCCCAGTACCAAGCCTCGGGGGACACCACTTGTGACCAACCACCAACTGGATTTAACCCCATTTACCACCACTCCCTGTGCCCGGCCAGAGAACGGCTTTTCCAAGAAAAGCTCTGTTTTTTCATCATCTACAATATTAGAATAAAGCCTATCTCAAAACCATTCCACAGCTTATTATATTAATAAAGTGAAGAACCCCCTGCTTGCCCCCCAAAACACAGGCTCACCTGTTAACTATGTCAGCACTCTTATTTACAAAAGTAGGTCCAGTTTTCCGTGGTTTACGACACTTCAGATCCCTCAAGAAAGAAACATCACTATTCTGGGCACGCAGGAGCTTATCCAGCTGCTCTGAGAAGTCTGGATCCAGGGCGATGCGAGAGAGGGGAGCTAAGACCATGTTCTCCTTAATTTCAAAAGGAGCAAACTTTCCACAAGAGCCAGCAAGAATCTGAAATATGAAACAAGGATCATGAGGGACCGTACACCTGAGAAAACACCGCACCACCACTCTGCTCTGGTCACAGGCTTTTTATTAAATCTTTTACACTTTGGAAATTATGAAGTAAGAAATACAAATGCTTTGTTCACCCAAGAAGCTCTAAGGGACAGTTCAGAAGGTCTTTATTCGAAGACAACTAATGAAAGAGAATGATAGAATCATTTTGGTTGGAAGAGACCCTTGGGATCATTGAGTCCAGCCATCAGCCCCACTCTACAAAGTTCTCCCCTACACCAGATCCCTCAACACCACATCCAATCTACTCTTAAACACAGTCAGGGATGGGGACTCCACCCCCTCCCTGGGCAGCCCAGTCCAGGCTCTGACCACTCTTGCTGGGAAGAATTCTTGCCTCATGGCCAGCCTAACCCTACCCTGCTGCAGCTTGAAGCCATTCCTTCTCATTCTATCGCTAATTGCCCTTGAGAAAAGACCAGCAGAGAGAGACCTCTCTCCAATGTCCTTTCAAGCAGTTGTAGAGAGGGATGAGGTCTCCCCTCAGCCTCCTCTTCCTCAAACTAAACACTCCCAGCTCCCTCAATCGTTCCTTGTAAGATTTATTCTTCAGGCCTTTCACCAGTTTTGTTGCCCACCTCTGCACTCAGTCCAGCACCTCCAGATCTCTTATGTGTTGAGGTGCCCAGAACTGGACACCAGACTCAAGGTGCTGTGCTCAGGGGGACAATCGCCTCCCTGCTTCTGCTGGTCACAGTATTTCTGACACAAGCCAGGACACCCTTGGCCTTCTTGGCCACCTGGGCACACTGCTGGCTCATGTTCAGCCACCTGTCGACCAGCACCCCCAGGTCCTTTTCTGCCAGGCAGCTCCAGCCACACTTCCCCAAGCCTGTAGCCATGCATGGGGTTGGTGTGGCCCAAGTGCAGGACCTGGCACTTGGCCTCATTGAAGGCCATGCCATTAACATTGGCCCATCGATCCAGACTATCGAGCAACGAAACACAGGAATAGCAATACCTCACCTTCGGTGCTTGTGGAGTCTTTGGTTTCTGGAAGAACCTCGTAATTTCTGCTTTCTGTGCATTAATACGCTGCAATCAGAAGCAAAATGTAAATGATAATCAGACCAAGGTAGGACAAGGCCTTATAATTCAAGGTGAGCTGATGCATGACCCGACTTCAAATCTAGCGAGGCATAAAGCAAAGCTCAGTTATTTACCAGCTCCTGTAACTCAACACAAAACTAATAATAACTGCAGCATCAGCCAGGCGCCAGGGAGCTCATTGACATCATTTCGTGACACCAGAAGAATTTGGAGACAAATTAGAGAAAGCATTTACCTTTTCCTCCTCTCTTAACCGTTTCTCTTCCTCTTTCTTTCTCTTCTCTTCGAGTTTTGCCCTTGAATATAAAGTTCCTTTTAGTTGTCACAAATCACAAAGTGTTTATTTGCAATGAGGAAGAGGTGAGAAGCCCCAGACATTGACTAAGACCCCAATCGTGCTAGACAAGACGATAATCAATTAATTTGGCCAAGGACCATACTCGTTCAAACGTATAAAGGACTCCCTTCCCTCCTTCTAGAGCAAATATTGACCTGTTCTAGCCACAAAGTACCTTTGGCTGCTTCAACCTTCCCTCAATACCAGGAAAGGGAATTTATGGTATTATCGAGTTACAAGCAATTCCCTCACCCAGCACAGCACCAGTGCCAGCATGCTGCAAAACTACAAGCCAAACTGGTCACAGAGGGGGAAAACTCCAGTGGCACGTGATAGCCCTTTTCAGCCTTTTCAAAGCAGAAGCCCAGGTCAACCCACAAGGTAAAAAGCACTGCTGAGCCCAGGGCCTGGCAGACACAGTCCTTCAAGTGCTTAAAATCTATCCTGTCTGACCAGTACAGCCTCTAGAAGGGATGGGCAAGGTGGGCACAAATGGGTGCTCACACATAATTCCCCAGGACCTGTGGAAACCCAGTCACTTACTCCAATGCTTCCTGCCTCTCCTTACGCTTCTCCTCCTTCACTCGCAGCTTCTCCGCTTTTTCCTTCTCTTCTTTTTCTTTCTTTTCCCTCCTTTCTTTTTCCTTCAGCTCTTTCTCCTCTTCTTTCTTCTTCTTGGCCTCCTCCTTGGCTCGCTCTTTGGCGGCTTTGGCTTCTTCTTTCAGTCTGCCCTTTTCCTCCCTTTCTGCCTGCAGCTTCTGCAGCTTGTCCGCACGCTCCTGGTCCTGGGGCACAAACAAGCCACCAAAGAGTTGCCTTTTTGTCCCCAGCAACAGAAAACTCAAGGACTATAAGGACTTCATTTCTTCAGCTGAGATCCTAGAGCAGATCCTTGCACCCACCCAGCGCTTGACCCACAGCATCATCGCCACTTGTTATATCACAAGGTTATTCACCACAGTTCACCAGTTATTCACCAGTTGCCTGGATCAGCTGAGCTACATGGGCCTTCTGAAGGTATTAATTAGTCTTTTCTCTTAACAGAGGTGTTTCTGTTTTCTAAGCATCATGGCAAGCTTTGTATTCAACTTGCTTCATATTTGAGTCATCTTCATTAGCAATGCGGCATCATGGAAAATTACACAGGCATTCAAAAACACGTGTTTAATTTAATAGATTTTCAGATTGTTTCCAAAAGACTTTCTTTGGAAATCTCTACCTCCTGAGCTAAGCTTTCCTGCTTTTTGTATCAGTGTAGGGCTACCACGGTATGAGTTTGAAAAGTGAATTTGATTTGATTTGATTTTGCATTATCATAGAATCACAGAATCATTCGGGTTGGAAGAGACCCTTGGGATCATGGAGTCCAGCCATCAGCCCCACTCTGCAAAGGTCTCCCCTACACCAGATCCCTCAACACCACATCCAATCTACTCTTAAACACAGTCAGGGATGGGGACTCCACTCCCTCCCTGGGCAGCCCAGTCCAGGCTNTTGGCCTTCTTGGCCACCTGGGCACACTGCTGACTCATGTTCAGTTGCCTGTCGACCAGCACCCCCAGGTCCTTTTCTGCCAGGCAGCTCCAGCCACACTGCCCCAAGCCTGCAACGATGAGACAAGAGCAGGCAACTTAAGCTTATTTAAGGGGCTCTACAGGAAGAGTGGGAAGGAAGAATATATATTATATTATTATATTTCCTCCCAAAACAACCGAAATCCTCATTATGGATCTACTGCCACCCAGGAGAATGCAGAATCCTTAATAAAAAATGCCAAATTAAAGAAAATAAAGGCAGCTTCCCTCCGTTGCAGGTGTTGGTGCCTGTACCAGGAGACGAGGGTACGCCTGCCCTCCCTGTGTATTTGCAATGGTTTATTTATTTCCCATCTCTTCTTGGCAACATCCAGACTCACTGAACAGTGTCACAACGTACAAATAAACTGCAGAAGGCAACCCACACACAAAATGGTGCCAAAGGCAAGAAAAGAAAACAACAAACCCCCCCAAAAAACCCCAACAAACCTAACCACAATATTGTCAGAACTGAATCATGGTAAGCAGTGGAAAAAAATAAAGAAATAAATAAAATCTACTGGGGACTTTGAGAAGTTAACAGCGAGATTAGCAGGTCTATTTAATATGTAGCATAACGAAGCTTCCATTCTCCTCCCTCTCCCTCACTTTCCTGCTATTTTTAACACCTGTAGAGAAGGGAAAAAAACAACAGATTGGACTCCTATGTGGGGCACTGTCAAAAAAGCATCTCAGGAGCAGGCTCAACCCCAAAACTCAACAGTCCCCCCCCCAACTTTGTAAGCTAGTTACTAAGAAGCACAATAAGAAGCAATAAGAACTGGCCTTCCCAGCTGCAGTTAAAATAACACCCGCTTCCCCAGCCGGCAAAGCCCACTCCTACGGCATCGACTGTTCAAGAACTCCCCGTGATCCAGCAGCCTCCTTCAGATTTAGCCTTTTTTTTCATGACTGCAAGCAGAAGGGATGGCAAAAATTACCGCAGCAGCATTTTGTTACAGGGCAGAGTTTGCTGAGCAGCAGCAGTCAGAGAGCGAACTCGAGTGTTCCCAGCAGTGACATCCGACAGGTTCTGCAGCCATAAACACAGCAGGCGATTTCCCCCCCTGAGTGAGGAAGGGCAGAGCCCAGGTGTTGCAGCTTAAAAGGGGGAAAGGATGAGAACGATGAAGGGAGTGACCCTCAATAGAAAGCTTGCCAAGATTTCACAGAATCACAGGGATTGGAAGGGACCTTGAAAGATCATCCAGTCCAATCCCCCTGCCAGAACAGGAACACCCAGAGCAGGTCACACAGGAACGCCTCCAGGTGACTCCACAACCTCCCTGGGCAGCCCCTTCCAGTGTTCCCTCACCCTCACTGTGAAGAAGTTTTTCCTCATATTTAACTGGAATCTCCTCTGCTCCAGCTTGCATCCATTACCCCTAGTCCTATCACTGAGAAGAGCCTGGCTCCATCCTCCTGACACTCACCCTTTCCAGATTTATAAACATTAATAAGGTCACCCTTCATTCTCCTCTTCTCCAAGCTCGAGACCCAGCTCCCTCAGCCTTTCCTCCTATGGGAAATGCTCCACTCCATCTTTGTGGCTCTGTGCTGGACTCTCTCCAGCAGTTCCCTGTCCTTCCTGAACTGAGAGGCCCAAAACTGGACACAATATTCCAGATGGGGTCTCACCAGGGCAGAGTAGAGGAGGAGGAGAACCTCTCGCGACCTACTGACCACCCCCCTTCTGATACACCCCAGGATGCCATTGGCCTTCTTGGCCATGAGGGCACAGTGCTGGCTCACCTGCATCTGTCCACCCCACAGGCTGCGCCTTCTCGGGAAGGGACTGAAAAGTTCTCAAGAGCATTTTGACAAGCTGTCAGCAGCACTCAGCTCCTTAATATCCTACCAAAGTGCAGGGAAATGCAGTGCAGGCCACCCACACCTCATCCCGTATGCACGAAGCCACTCTAGAACAAGCCAAGTGCTTTAAGTGCCTGCATGAACATCCTTCCATATTTATCAGTGAGGAAACCCAGGCAGAGAGATGCTCTAAGCAGACTAAGGCGAAGGGCCAAGGGCTTTGCTCACTACTCGGCGCCAAAGCACAGGAGGGAAAAATGCCTTACTCTTTGCAATCTCAGCTTCTCCTTCTCTGCCGAACTCCTGTGGAGCTTCTGAGATACCTGGAATTAGAAAATGCAAGTTTTAGAGATTCACATGGTTCCCTTTCCACGAGGCACGAGAACTCTCACCCAGAGAAGAGCCAGCATCAGCTGAATCACATTAACATCGTTCTTGCAGATTAGGGCACTCAGCAGCTGAAATATTCCTTTGCTCCAGGATATAAAAATACAGCTCAAGCATTTCTAATCTCACTCATTTACATTTAAAATACATCTAAATGCTCCAGTTTACATTAAGTCCTCATGCTACTGAGTCTTGCATAAACAAATCCCTCCAGTCTCCTCTTCTAAAGTATCATTTGCAAGGGAGGCTCACGTGCAGAAAAACAAACAGAAGCCAGGGCTGCTCCAAACCACGACAGCACAACAGAGAACATTTAATGATAGCAAAGTCACTTCCTTTGAATTGAACTTAGTTTGGGTTTTTGGTGGGGTTTTTTTGCATCCTACCACTATGATCATAGAATCATCATTCCGGCTGGAAAAGACCCTAGGGATCATTGAGCCCAGCCATCAGCCCCACTCTGCAAAGTTCTCCCCTACACCAGATCCTCCAACACCACATCTCATCTATTTTGAAACACATTCCAGGATGGGGACTCAACCCCCTCCCTGGGCAGCTCACTCCAGGGTCTGACCACTCTTGCTGGGAAGGACTTTTTCCTGATGTCCAGCCTAACCCTACCCTGCTGCAGCTTGAAGCCATTCCCTCTCCTTCTATCACTAATTGACCATGAGAAGAGACCAGCACCAACTTCAATGCACACCTCCGCTCACCCCTTCCCCAGAACAGGTATTTGAGTCACGCAAATGCTTCAGCTACCTGCATAGATACTGTCACCCTTAGAAGTTTCCCCTTCGATACAGGGCCAAAACCCCCCAGGTTTGAGGGCCTTTTGCTGGAGCAGAAGTACTAAGACCAGTTCACAGAGACCTAATTCCTAGGTGTTCCCTCCCGTGCTCCAGCCCTCACCGTTCAACAGCACCCAGTGTCCCCAATAGGGCTCTACGCTCGGTGGCTTTTCCCCCTCCACCAAAGCAGCTCCCTGTGACAAGACAGCTGAGAGCCCAAGTTCCAGACACCCAGCTGGGAGAGAGAAAGGCTCCTCTGCCTCGTCCTCCATCCTCCCACAGTCCCACCGATGCGCTGCGCCTTCAGCTTAAAGCTTTTTCTCTGCCACAGCTGCAGAAATCCAGAGTTTGAGAAGAGCCTGCACTGTCTGGTGCTGGGTTACCACAGTCAGTACAGCAGCTTCGCCTGAGGGTACATTAGAGGTTGGAAAACGTCACCTAATGGACAAAACCGGTGTTTGGATACTGCCATCCCAGTCACCATAACACCAACTCCCAGGGCATGTGCTCTGTGAGTGGCTTATAAATAAAAGAAAAAGAAATGAACCTGTAAGAGTTTTGAAGTTACATTCACTTGAGGCAAATATGGCAGCACCTCAAAACCAGTCAAGATGTAAATCCTTTAGCCACAGGGCTTAAAGGAAGACTCAAAACGGCTACAATTCAGTGATCAGATTAATAAATCAGCAACACCTTCCGTAGGCTTCTCACAGCCTTTGTGAATATCCTCCCTGTCCTTCTGACTACCCAGGCAGGAAGCCACGACACAACAACTTTTCAAAAAGCCCAAAGAAAGAGACCAACCTTCCTAACAGGCGTCGAGGCAGCCAAGGGACTAGAATTTCTCTTTGTTTCCACAGCAGGCTGTGCCTCAGGCGAGCTCCCAGAGCGAGAGCTGAGCGAAGAATGGGTAAGTCCAGAGTCTCCTTCGTGAGACGACTCCATGGTCTCGTTTTCCGATGTGATGCTTCCATCCAGAGAAGCAACCTGGGGAGATTTCGAAGTCATGATATCCTCCAGGAGCACAACGGGCATCTTCCCCTCAAAGATGACGTCCTTCAGTTCACCCTGGTTTACCTTGGTGTTTTCCCCACCGTTATGCTCCCTTAACTCGGAGCACGACTGATTTCCACCTACCAAACCTTCATCTTCACACACCACAGCTTCACACGGCGCATCAGTCTCCATCGAATCCTCCCTTGGGCCACTCTGAGTGGAATTCAGGCAGCTTATCTGGTTTGTCTCTTTTCCCGACATACCATTAGTTACAGCTAAGGATGAAGATGCTTTTGAATCACAGTTAACGCAGTCTACATCATCACTTAGTCTATGGCCAGAGCCCTTGGTCAGGTCAATGACAATTACAGTTTCATTTGGATCATCTTTCGCGTTTTTCTGCATAAAATGGTCTAACTTCCCATTGACAAGTTTGGAGGCAAAATTCCCATCCGCATCCAGCTGGCAGTCGTTCTCCACGTTGTCCAGGGAGGCACTGGATGTGTCCAGGGAAGCATCCTTACTCGGACCAAAGCCACTTGGCGAGCTCTTTACTTTTTTAACTTCCAAATCCGCATCGTATTTGTCCTTGGGTATGGGATTCAAGCGTTTGAACGGCAACCGAGCTGGAACAACAACATTTGGTTATTTTACTCACATCACACAAACCAGTGGGGTGAAGGGGGTGGGAGGAACCCAATTGGGAGTAGAACTAAGCCAATTAGGGTCAACTTATTACTGTGAAGGCAGCGTATTTCACATAACCATGTGATGCCTTCTTAGCGCGCTAGAGCCACGCCGGGTGACAGGCGCTCCGCAGCCTCACCTTGGACGAGCTTCCGCGGAGGAACGGCTACTTTGTCTCTGCACTCCATGGCTGTGAGGGGAAAACATCAGAAATAAACAGCTGTGCTACGTTCCCGGTAAGCTACCCGTTCTCCCCGCCACACTCAGCTGGCGGCAGCACCCGACAGCTCTGCCGAGGCGGAGCGCGGGCCCAGACAAAGAGGCCGGGATCGGCACCCCCTCAGGCTGAGGTGATCTCCGGGCCCTGGGCCGCCGGACACCGGCTCCCTTACACTAGGCCTAGAGAGAGGAAAAGAGGCCGGGCGGGAAAACGGTGACGGGTGAGGCGACGGGCCGGGCCCGGTTATGGGACGCTGCAGTGGGGCCTCCTTTGTTACCCCCAGGAAGGCCCCGCGCACCCCAATCGCGGCCGGAAACGCACCGCGCCCCAAGCTCGACCCTACCTGCCAGGCAGGACAG
>VZTM01001746.1:369949-402252 GCA_013400555.1 Jacana jacana | reverse complement strand
GCCGCGGTGTGTTATGGGAGTTGTAGTTCCTCCTAGTAGAGCCCATTCCCCGTATGGGTGCTAAGGGAAGGAATTCGGGCTTTTTTCCCGGCATGGCATGGCCGTCACACACTTCCTCGGCCAGCGCTGGGCCTTTCGCCCCGGTAGCGGCGGGGGCCTTCCTCTCCACTCCGCCGCGGCTCGTCCGCAACGTGTGGTGGCGCCGCCCGGACGGCAGAGGACGCCAGGGCACCACGTGGCGGGCAGGTGGACGCTCCCGNCTCGGCTCCTGCGTGTCCAGGCGTCCCGCTGCCCGCAGGGTCCCTCGGCTGGCAGCAGAGGCGGCGGCAGGATGTCGGTGGCGGGGCTGAAGAAGCAGTTCTATAAGGCTAGCCAGGTGAGGCACTAGGGAACCGCTGCCGCCGCAGCACCGGGGGTGGCGGGCCTGCTGTTACTAATTTTAACTCGGTGATTTCTCTTCTGCTAACGCCAGCCTGGGCCGGCCCGGTGGTCCCCTGATATCCGCTGTTATCCTCTCTGCGCATTCCATTCTGGTGTCCCAGTTCCCAGCTCGGACCATCTCACCATCGCTGGTGTCGGTGTCTCACCAGCGTCCGGTACCTCAGCTCGGCCCATCTCCCCATCGCCGGNTGTCGGTGTCTCACCAGCGTCCGGTGCCCTAGCTCGGCCCATCTCACCATCGCCGGTGTCCGGTGCCCTAGCTCGGCCCATCTCACCATCGCCGGTGTCCGGTGCCCCAGCTCGGCACCCCGTAGTATCCCAGTTTCACGTCTCCCTGCCTGGTTCTCTGTGCGTCCCACCCAGCACCCTCGGTTATCTCTTCCTGGTGGCTTCTGGTGTTCCCGGGGCTCGGTGTCCCGGTTTTCCCCACTGTGGTGGGGCTGGGAGCAGAGCGAGGAACCACAGCATCCTTGGTGTGTCCCCCTCAGATGCTCCTTGGGTGAGCCTGGAGGGTCCTGGCTCAGTCCCATACCTTCTGGGCTGTGTGGTATGGGACCAGAGGGTGCCAGGATTTGGGTACCGGCTGTGCCTGAAGCCCAGGTGGGTGTCATGGTCCCCAAAACCATGGCGGGTGGGGTGGTGGATCTAGGTGTCTCTGTGGGTGATGATCGGTAAGCATTGCAACAGTCCTTGGACTTCTGAAACAAAACTGGATTTTAGGAGAAAAGCCCTGAAAAGTGGTGGCGGTGTGGGGTTCAAGGTTGTAACGGGGAGTCAGTGGTCCCAGTAACCTCGGACGGCAGCTGTGGACCGACCTTGGGAAGCTCCTGCTTCCTGGAGAGCTGCTGGCTCAGGATTTTGAGAGCAATGGAGCCCGGAGCCCTGGCCTGAACAGGAAAGGGCTGGGGGAGCGTCGGAAAAAACTTATCAGATCAGTCATTTTTTCAGCCAAGAGAAAATTGATCCCATAATTGGCTGCTCCAGTGCTAAATAGTGAGTTTACGTTGTCCTGACTGAAGCAGAGATAAAACGTGGCTCCTCACAGCTTGGGAGAGGCTGCAAGTCCCCCCCCTGCCCAGACCTGGGAATCTGCTGCTGACAGGGTTCGTTAGTGCATTTTCCTTCTGCCTCAAGCCATCCCAGTCCTCCCCCCAAGCAGAGTTATCCCTCCTTCGGCTTGCCAACGCAGCTCAAATCAGCAGGCAGAATATTCTTAATGCATTTTGGGAACAGCAAACAAACACTCCTTTACTTCCCCCCCCTCCCCCGGCTTGCTGCTCTTCTGCTCCTGTTTTAAATCCAGGATGATTTTTTCCCCGCAGATCTACCACCAGCCCCTCTTTTCCAGGCGTGAAGCTCAGACCCGTCTGAGCTGAGCCCCAGCGTGTTCGCTACGTGCGCTGCCGCCTTTCTTGGCCCCATCGACCAACGAGCGTTTTTGCTTAACCAGCAAAGCAGAATAACAAATTCCTGAAGTCATTCCCCCCCCACACACACCCCTTTTCTCCCAGCCTCCTGCGTCCTGGGGTTTGGGGTGGGGTTTGGGGTTTTTTTTTTGTGTGTGGTTTTGTATTTTTTAACAAATTCCTTGGGGGAAGGATGTGCTAAGAACTCCGTGTGGGAGGATTTTGCTGGTGTGGATGAGCGGCCGTAGGTGTTGCAGGGCAATTAAGGGTGAAAGCTCGTTCAATGAGTCAGGAGCCACGTTGTTTCTAAAGTCTAAAAATGTCATTTTCAAACACCTGATGAAGGCTTTGGTGGGGAAAACTATTACAGAGTGAATTCCTATATGTTTTGGGGTTTTGGTGGTGGTGGCTTCTTTTCCTGTTACAGGCATCATCTTTTTTTTTTGTTTGTTTGCTCTTTAAAAGGAGCTATTTTGGCTGCTTGTGGAAAAATTAAACCCAGGGAGAAGCAACTTGCCCAACATGCAGACTTGGTGGCCCACTCACTTCTCATGCATGTACTTCTCTTGAGCACTCAGACTGGGTTTGGTGGGGTGTGAGCTGGGAGATAAGGTGTATTTGCAATTTGTGGCAGCACTGTGATTCTTCTGCAGCTCTTGTGGCTGCAGGGGTTTGGGAGCCAATTTCCTCTGAAAAAGATGGATTTGGTGTCAGGTTTTCCTCCGATATCGCTGAAGTGACTGACTTTGTGTAGGGACAAGAGGGACACAGTCCTCTTTCAGAGGTGCTGCCACCCCTTTTGCAGTGTGCTGGTGACGAGGACACAGGAATCCATGCTTTAAAGATGCTTTAATTGGGAGCTACTGGTTCCAGTTCGATATTTTTTCTGTCTTCTCCTCTCCCTTCCCTTTCCACCCTCCCTCCCTTTCCCTCCACCAGTCCCACTCCTCAGCCGCCCCTTGGCTGAAGCAGAGGAGGATTAGTTATTTTTTGGCTCCCTTAAAGCTATTGGACGTTGCCAAAACCAAACATGTGGAAGATCTTTCCTAAAACGTTACGTTTCGCTCCATGTCTGTTGTTAATTGAAGGAAAAGCGAGCCAGGACCAAGGTCTGCAAGGACCTCAGCACCACTGGAGCGGCAGGTTTGGGATTCCTTCCCCCCTCCCCTTGCCTCCCCATGGGATGAAGGGGCCAGTTCAGCCCCCTTGGGTAGCCCGAGGAAGCAGAGCTTGGCTCGTGGGATTGTGCCGTCTGATTCCGTCGAGCCCACATCTTCCCTGGATGAGGCAGCCGGGTGCCCGCACGCAGGAGAACGCTGAGATAGTATCCTGCAAAACAAAGTCACGTTGGCAAAGGCTGCAGATAGTGTGTGCATCCAGAACAGGTTTTGCTAGTTCACAGCAAAATGTTCTTCTTTTTTTTTTTTTTATTATTGTTATTAAAAGAAAAAGCAAGCTGTAGAGAACATCCTTGCCAAAGGAAGGAGGAGAATGAACAGCAGCAGGTTTCAGGGCTGGCATCCTCGTGAGCTGGGAGAGGGGATGGGAAGTCCCTGCAGGTACAAGACCATCTGGTCTTGGGTACTGTCCAGCTTTGATCCATCAGCATCCACTCAGGAATCTGTAGGAACCTGGTGGTGTAGAAATGTCTCTATTTGCTTTTTGTCAAGGCTGATGTAAGGTCCTAAAAGCCTGCAAAACTTTTTTCCATTTCCATTTTTCCATTAGGATAGGGCAGGGTACCTGCCTGTATCCTCCCCAGACAAATCTGATGCTTATTGAGCATAAGTGGTTTTGTCACCATCTGCCTGTCGAGCAGCAGACCTGCCTGGCACTGGGCAGGTTTATCAGCCACCAGTTTGAAGGGACAAGCCCAAGGGTGGAGGCGGCAGTAGTAAACATGTGCCTTCCCTCCCTCTGTGACAGCAGGTCAGCCCTACCTGGGGTGACACACAGCCTGGCACCGCAGAGGCAGGAGAGTTGGCACAGCCTGCTCTTGGAGGGACAGGTCTAATCTGAGAAGTGGCCAGAGGAGAGATACCAAGCTGGTGAGAGGTCTGGAGAACAAGTCCTACGAGGAGAGGCGGAGGGAACTTGGCATGTAGAGTTTAGAGAAGAGGAGGCTGAGGGAAGACCTCCCTGACAGGAGGGTGTAGAGAGGTGGGCAGTGGCCTCTTCTCCCAAGGGAATAAGGACAGGAGCGGAGGAAATGGTCTGAAGTTGGGGTAGGTGAGGGTCAGCTGAGATCTTGGGAAGGATGACCTTACTGAGAGAGTGGTCAGGCCCTGGAGCAGCCTGCCCAGGGAGGTGGTGGAGTCACTATCCCTGGAGGCAGATCAGAAAGGTGGAGACGTGGCACTGTAGGGCATGCCCTGGTGGCTGAGATTGTAGGGGGTTTTGTGTGTCTGTGGCTGGACATGGTGATCTCAGAGGTCCTTTCCAACCGTGTCAATTCTGTGGTGTCCTTTTCTGTAGCCCATCTTGGATTGGTGTCACTGTGGCTCCTGGTGTGACCTTTTGGGAGCTGCCCTATGCATGTGGGGAGCATCCCTTTCTGCCAGTCACTGGCTCTCAGCAGGTGGCCAACAATAAGCTTGATGATGAATATTGTCATTTCGGGGATAGCAGAGCCCTTCTGGGGACATGAGACCTGTTTTTCCATGCCTGGCGTTTGGCTCAGGGAGCACCCTCAGCCTAGGTGTTGCTTTTATAAACAGGACTGGGATCCAGCCCTTTCATCCATCCCAATTAGGATTATCGTGCTCCCAAAGTCTGTGATCCAAACCTAAACCCTGCCTGACCTTAGGAACTGGGATACGGTGCAGTGGCTTGTGCCCTGCTGGTCCTTGGCAAATCCTGGCCCAAGACACAGACCAACAACCTCCTCTTCCTCCTCTATATGCGAAACACAAAAGCCATTTTCTGAGAAATGGGGGATGGGGAAGAGACACGTGCTTTAAAATTAGCAAGCCCTTGACATTTGGAGAGGAGTGTAGGGGAAAGGGACCTGGGGGTCCTGGTGGGCAGCAGGATGCCCATGAGCCAGCACTGTGCCCTCATGGCCAAGAAGGCCAATGGCATCCTGGGGTGTTTTAGAAGGGGGGTGGTCAGTAGGTTACGAGAGGTTCGCCTCCCCCTCTACTCTGCCCTGGTGAAACCCCATCTGGAATAGTGTGTCCAGTTCTGGGCCCCTCAGTTCAGGAAGGAGAGGGAACTGCTGGAGAGAGTCCAGGGCAGGGCTACCAAGATGATGAAGGGAGTGGAGCATCTCCCATAGGAGGAAAAGCTGAGGGAGTTGGGTCTCTTGAGCTTGGAGGAGACTGAGGGGGGACCTTATTAGTGTTTATAAATCTGTAAAGGGTGAGTGTCAGGAGGATGGAGCCAGGCTCTTCTCAGTGACATCCAATGACAGGACAAGGGGCAATGGGTACAAGCTGGAACAGGGGAGGTTCCACTTAAATATGAGGAAAAAACTTCTTCACAGTGAGAGTGACTGAACACTGGCAGGAGCTGCCCAGGGAGGTGGTGGAATCTCCTCTGGAGACATTCCAAACCCACCTGGAGGCGTTCCTGTGTGACCTGCTCTGGGTGTTCCTGCTCTGGCAGGGGGATTGGACTGGATGAACTTTCAAGGTCCCTTCCAATCCCTGAGATTCTGTGATTTACTCTTCTTCCTGAGTTTGACGACTGCTCTCAAGGCTTCCAAAGATACTTTGCAATGTCTTTTGCTTTCTGCCTGGCCCCCAGAGCCCAGGATGTGCCTCCAACAGTCAGTTCAGCCCAGAAGGACCACAGAATCCCCAGCTCCCTGTGTTGGCAGCGTCCACTTTCTGGCCAGTCCTTAATGAGCCCTAAGAGCTTCCTTCCCTGCAGCTTGGCACCCAGGTGCTATGGTGTGATGGCATCTGCTCAGGGACTGTTTGGTGAAGAGGAACAAAGTGCAGCTGACGTGCAGGGATGGCATTTCTCCTTTTTTTTTCTTTTCCTTTTTCCTCTGCTCGTTTGCTCGTGCTGGGTTGGGATTTCCCTTATTTCTCTTGGGGCGAGGTTCTTTCTGTGGTGGCTTTGTGCTGTGCTTGCAAACGTGGGCTTTTTCCTCCCCTTTTTTCCTCTCTCTTTCCCAGATGATAGCTGTTAAAATGTGCCTTGTTAGGGTGATTTTTTTTGTTGTTGTTGGTTTTTTTTAAGGTTAAATCAGTTCTTTTTAGCGTCTGGCTCTCTGGGGCTTCCTTTTGTAGGCATGAGGTGGCTTTCTGCTCACCATCTGTCTTCTCTCTGGGTGCAGCTGGGTGGTGGGTTTCTCGGGACATCGTGGATGCTCTGTGCAGCACAGCATCTCCTGCTGGAAGAGCAATGGGAAGCACGGTGTGTTGTGTGGGATAACCTTCCATGTGGAAATCCAAACCCATGAGGCCCCTTTCCTTGGCCAGAGCTTGTCCGTCGGTGCCCTATCATGCCGCGGATGGTTTTGATTGTGCCAGGCCTCCAGCTCATCCTGCTCTGCTGGAGACTGACACACACTGACTTTGCACATTTCTGCTCAAAATCACTGCTGCTGGAGTTTAATCCACGGGTGGAGAAGAGCTGGAGAGAAGAGAGTCCTGCTCCCGCTGCCGATGGGGCTGCAGGGCAGTTATCCCAGCATCAGGGAGATCATAGACTCATGATTTGGGTGGGAAGGGACCTTTAAAAATCATCTAAAGAACATCTTCAACTCAATGAGGTCGCTCAAAGCTTTGTCCATCCTGACCTTTGATGTTTCCAAGGATGGGGCATCCACCACCTCTCTGGGCAACCTGGGCCAGTGTCTCGCCACCCTCAGCATCAAAAATTTCTCCCTTATATCTAGGATCTTCTGGATCTGTATCTAGAACCTTTCTAGATCTATTAGATCTTTGCCTGCTGCAGCTTTTTGGCCAGTGGATATGAGTTGAAGCTCTTAGGATGGTGCCTAGAGCCATTAAAGGGGGTCACAGCCCCCCAAGAGAGGCCAGGCTGTGCTCTGCAGCAGTGTCAGAACTTCACCCTGACTTGTCTTCAATCCTCCAGCAATTAATACAGCCAGGAGTGGACCTGAGATGGTCTGTGTGGTGGCTTTTCTGCTTTACCAGAAGGCTGAGACAGGAGGTGTGATTTCACTCAGAGGTGAAATCCTGGGGAAGCCCTTCCTGGTACACTGGAGCTGATATTTCACCCAGGAGAGCACCCTGAGCTGCCAGAGAAGGACCCAGGCACCCAAGGTGGGCGTTGAGGGGCTAATTTGGGCTCATGTGTTCTTTATGAGCTGTTCTGGTGAATTTTGCACCCCTGTGCCCAGCCACCAAATGAGTCAGCAAGAGGAGATGCTGGGAGCAGGTTGTTCCATGGGTTTTCTGGCTTTGCTTTGGTGACGAAGGCAGAAATAGGTGCTGTGACAACCAGGTCATTCATGGGGGAGGCAGTTGGTGGTGTCGGGCTCTAAGAACCTTATCTATGCATAGGAATTTGGACTGTGGAGTCCAAGAATTTTCCTGATTCCTGCCAACCTGACGTTCACTCCCACAGCACCTGATGTTTGCTCTATTAATATTAACCTGGGCTGGATTCTTCTGCAGCCTCCCTGTAGTTTATCTTTCAATATTAATCTGCTCCTGCTGCTGGAGCAAAGCCAGATTTGCTGGAGCGCGGTGTGATGTCCTGTGTCCCAGCTTGCTGGTTGGGAGGGTCTGGGATTTAGCAGTTAGAGAACTGTAGAATGGTTTGGGTTGGAAAGGACCTTAAAGCCCACCCAGTGCCAGCCCCTGCCCTGGGCAGGGACACCTCCCACCAGAGCAGGTTGCTCCAAACCCCCTCTAACCTGGCTTTGAACCCCTCCAGGGATGGGGCAGCCACAGCTTCTCTGGGCAACCTGGGCCAGACTCTCAGCACCATCACAGCCATGAAGTTCTTCCCCAGATCTCATCTCCATCTCCCCTCTTTCAGTGTCAAACCCTTCCCTCTCCTCCTGTTGCTCCTCTCATCAAGATTACCCTCCCACCCCACTCTCCACTCCCAGCTTTCCTGGAGCCCCTTTAGGGGCTGGGAGGCCCCTTGAAGTCGGAGTCACCATCCTCACCTGACACCCTGAAGTCCCAAGCAGTTCCTTATCAATGGAAATGGGTGTTTTAACACATACAGCAGGTGAAAAAGAGGAGGAGGCGGCATGTCCCCTGCCATTGAAGGGCACCAGACTCCAGCACATCCCTCTTCTAGCCCAGGTGATGAGTGAATGCTCTCAGAGACGCCTCCTTCCTGTCCCTTCTGGCTGAAACGGCTGCGTGGGGGGTATTTTCATAAGAACTCCCTTTTCATGCGTGATTTGTCACCGATGGAATGCCTGGCACAGCCATGTCGTTTGGCCGGTTAATCATTGCTGGGGCTGAGCTGGGCAGCCCCATAATGGAGCAGTTTTGAGCTTTTCTCCGTGTTTATTGGTCTGTCACAGGTCTGTCACAGATGGTTCATGTCTCTGCATCAGTTACTTTAACTTGGCTTTTTGAATTTCCTTTTAAGATTCCTTCCCCAGCCATTGGACCTTAATAGTAATGAGAACTCAGATTCTTATAAGGCAAAAAAGAGGGAAAACAGAGGTGGAAAACGCCCAGCTCTCCTTACCCTGCTCTGTTTCCCTCCTGGTTTCCAGTGTCAAAGGGAGAGTGTTCTCCCTCCTTTGCAGCTGGAGGAATCTGGGACGCAGGAAGGATACGTGACTCAGGGCTTGGGGGGGGGTGGGAGGGAATTGTGTGGCATTAGGAGAGCTGATTCCTCCTCGTCATCATCTTGCTCTGCGTGGTGACACATGCCCGCCTGCTTCAGGGGGTTCTGTATAAAATTATCTATTTATCTAACTGTTTCCCCAGGTATTGGGTGAACTATTGACAGTGGACAGTGCCGAAGGGGATGGTTTCTGGATACAGTGGAAGGAAATCCTTCCTCCCCTTTCTCCCCGCCAGTACTTTCCTCTTGGGAAAGAGCAAAACAGGGATGAGATCAGGCAGGCTGGCCTGTAAAAGTTGATTTGTTTCTTTAACGCTCTTCTTATCTTTTTTTCCTTTTCTCCCCCATCCCTACATGCACCAGTGCCTTTTGCCAGGGCTTGCAGCCCCATCCAAGCCCTAGGTGGGAAAACTGGAGAGCCGGCAGCCTATGCTGGGAGCAGGGCAATATCAAGAGATCCACAAATACTGACTAAAAATCAAAACTAGGGGGGAAAAATCAAAACTCTGGGCTGCCTCGGTGCCCTTCAGGGAGGGAATTTGTATGTAGTGGGGTGTGAGGGGTTATTAGAAGCCTGGAGCCCGCTGCAGCCTCCATGGAGGTGCTGTCCCTTCTGGGGAAGGCTCCCGAGCAGGATGTTGAATTACTGAAAAGACCAGAAATAACATAAATCCAGAATGCAGAAGGTCTTGGGTTTGTAAGGTTTGTAAGGCCAGCTGAGCTCATTCGCCTAGAAACCCAGCAATGCGTCCGGACGCCGATGCTGGTCCGTAAGATCCTGCGTTGCAGAGGCCTCTGCTCCTGGTTCTTTCCATCTTTTCATTTGCTCTGATTAAATCAGCAGTCTCAGCCCTGAAATCCGTGACCTGGAGCTGAAGCTCCTGTCAATGAGGGTGGCTTTTCCTGCAAGTCTGCTTCCTGCTGAGCTGTGTCCCATCCCGTCCCCCCCACTTCCATAGCTGTGTCCTAGCCTTTTGCCCAGGGAGCGGCTGAGCCTGTGCAGAGCCCAAGCCGATAGGGAAGGATGTGGGCTCATCGGGCCAGGAAGACCCCGCAGCATCACGTAGCTTCTCTTCTCATAAACTGCTGTGTGACAGGGGCTAAGTGCGAGATTCAGCCCTTCTTGACCTCTCCCTGCGATTGTAAAAGCGATAATTAGTTTTTCTTTTAAAAAGGTTTCCGCTTCCTCTTCCCATGGACACACACACACACACACCCCCACACACACCCCCATCCTTTTTGTGGGCGATCCCGTGGCTTTCAGGGACGGTTCCTGTTGACGGGAAGGGGCTGTGTTCAACCCAGGCTGGGGAGGGGATAAACAAGCTGCTTTTGGGATCTTCTCCAGCAGCCACCTCGTTCAGTGGCTGGATGTGGCTTTGGGAGATCTTCAGTCTGAAAAAACACAGGTAGGGGGGGTCCCCATCGGGATGTCCCAGGTTGGGGGGACACAGTCCCCCTTAGGTTCTGGACCTCTTCCTCTTGATGAAGAAAGAATCCAGGCTGCTCCATCCCAAAAAAGGCCTTTCAGCCAATGGTGTGTGTAATTAGCTTCGTTGCCGATACCTTCTTAATAGAACATCTTCCTTTCTTTGGAAGCCTCTGGGAATTTTAGGATCTTCCTATCTCATATTAACTGGCTATTAATAAAATTCATGATACTGTCACTAATTGGATTGCTTTTCTGCTCAAAAGAAAAAAAAGTTAAACATATCACAATAATGAAATTCTGTCTTTCAGACAGAAGATAAAATTTGCATGATTAAAGCTTTAAAGTGCTTTTTCTAATTGAGAAAATGCTTCATAATTCATCCTAGAGCTTGAAAACTGGGCTGTCTCCCCTTCTTGGCCCAGACTTTATTCATTGGTGATAGTTTATTAACCACTTGCTTGAACAAATGTATTTTGGCTTTACAGGACAAGCTGTATTTAAACTTCAATCTTGCCTCCCCGCCATCGTGACGAAAAGGGCAGAAAAATGATAAAACAATTATCCACATAGGAAGCAAATTCACTGTGTGAGAAGGCGCCCTGCTCACGGGAAGGGCTTTCACCTCCGCCCTGATCTTTGGGGGGGGGGTTTGGGTTGTTTTTTTTCCACTGTGTCCTTTGTGGTGGAGTGTCTAGAAAACACCTTGTTTGCTGCTGACCTGGGTCTGTGCCTCGTGCTTTTGGGGGGGATTTAGAGGGCATTGGCAGGCAGAGATCTGGGGCACCAGATGTTGCTGTTGCGCCAGCTGTTGTGTTGTAATGCTCCTCCTGGTTGTATTGGGTGAATTTTAAAGACAGGGGAGTCTGTAGCTTTGCAGGAACAGGGATTCATCACTGGACAGGGATAATATTGTCTAAATATTATCTCTCTGAGTTTCTGGTTCACCTCTTGCTCTGGCTGCAGGGCAGAAAGGCCAACCAGGACACATCGCTAAGGTCATCTGCAGCAGAAAAGCAAAGTGCTGGGAGGGTATATATATTTTTTTTTTTTCTTTAATCCATTGAAACCGTTGCAAAATGAGTATTAGCAAGTGTTTGGGATGTGCAGCAAGAAAAGCGATGTGTGATCTTGCGGGGGCTGGAAGGAGCTTACCATCAGTGAGTTTGCAGATGACACTAAGTGAGGTGGGAGTATTGATCTGCTTGAGGGCAGGGAAGCTCTACAGAGGGACTTGGATAGATTGGATGCATGAGCTTCAACAAGGCCAAGTGCCAGGTCCTGCCCTTGGGCCACACCAACCCCATGGATGGCTACAGGCTTGGGGCAGTGTGGCTGGAGCTGCCTGGCAGAAAAGGACCTGGGGGTGCTGGTTGACAAGCAGCTGGATATGAGCCAGCAATGTGCCCAGGTGGCCAAGAAGGCCAGGGGCATCCTGGCTTGTATTAGAAATGGTGTGACCATCAGAAGTAGGGAGGGGATTGTTGCCCTGTGCTTAGCACTGGGGAGGCCACCCCTTGAGTCTTGTGTCCAGTTCTGGGCACCTCAGCACCAGAGAGATCTGGAGGGGCTGGAGCGAGTGCAGAGGAGGGACACGGAGCTGCGGAAGGGCCTGGAGAATAAATCTTGTGAGGAATGATTGAGGGAGCTGGGAGTGTTTAGTTTGAGGAAGAGGAGGCTGAGGGGAGACCTCATCACTCTCTGCAACTGCTTGAAAGGGCATTGTAGGGAGGTTGGTGCTGGTCTCTTCTCATGGGCAATGAGCAACAGAACAAGAGGGAATGGCTTCAAGTTGCAGCAGGGTAGGGTTAGGCTGGACATTAGGAAAAAGTTTTTCACAGAAAGAGTGGTCAGTCAGTGGAATCAGCTGCCCAGGGAGGGGGTGGAGTCCCCATCCCTGACTGTGTTTCAGAGTAGATTGGATGTGGTGTTGAGGGATCTGTTGTAGGGGAGAACTTGTAGAGTAGGCCTGATGGCTGGACTCGATGATCCCAAGGGTCTTTTCCAACCTGAATGATTCTATGATGGTGGAGCAGGGAGAGCTCTTTGAGCCATCGTGGTGCTCTGTTGGCTCGTTCCTGCTCTGCTTTTCCTTCGGATGCTGTGCTCTGCTCTGATACCCACCACGCTTTTCCTAGTATTCAAACGAACACGGAAAACGCGTGTTTATAGTGTTCTCAGTGATTTCTCTCCCTTGATGTTTGTGTACACCGAGATACCGCTAGGTCCATGCTGGAGTTTTCACTTGGCTGAATCCGTCTGTGTCTGGTGGGACACCCTCTGCCCCCACTCAGGCAGGAAGAGGGGGGTTTGTCTTCCCTTTGATGGAGTTCCAGCTCCTGACTGAGCTCAGCTTCTTTTTTTTCACCTCCCTTCTGTCTAGAAACCAGCCTGGGAACTCCTCTTGACTCTTCTGAACTCATTAACACTCTCTGCCACCCAAAACTCGATACAGCCGTGACTCAACCCTTTAGGTAGTTGCTCTGTGTGTCCCATCGCCCTGGTTTGATCTCATCACGCTTCAGATCTAGAGGTTCTCATGTCTCCTTCCCAGTTCCGCGATAGTCTCTGGGCTCCACTGCTGGTTGTTGGGTTGTTTTTTTCACTGGGTGATGCCAGTTTGTATCATGTCAGGCCATGATTTACTAAAACTCTTCTGAGGTAGGATGTGGGGAGGTTGGGCAGGAAATCTGCATGCAAGGCAAATATTCTACATTTCCCCTCAGTTTAGCAGACTTCCTCCAAACTGCTGTAGTCACTGTAAGTGGGTGAGGAAAAGGGCATTGCTGAGGAGGAGCAGCTTTTTTCCTTATGTGTTTGTGTTTTCCCTGTTAACTTGACCCAATTATATATACTTTTTTTTATATTTTTTTTTCCCCAGCTAAATAGAAATTGTGTCTCATTTGGCTCAGAGCATGTGAGAAGTAACTAATAATAGGAGAAAATATTTCTGAATGTAAATGGCTGTTGGGAGGTGCCCCCTTCCCCATAGCCAAGAACATTTTGAGTGCCTCCCCATGGTGAGAGCTCTGTATTCAAGCCTTTCTGCTCCAGGGTGAGTCTGGTTTTAAGGCAGCTTTGAGCCCTTCTGGCCAGGTGGCCCATCCCGGCTCAGCACTAGCCCTGGCAAGCCAAGCTGTCTCCTCCTGTCTGGGGAGAAGAGAAGGCAGCATCTTTCTCCTGCTGGAAGAATTCGCTGGGAAAGCACGGGGATGAGCACAGAGCCTCGGAA
The DNA here is from genome assembly GCA_013400555.1 of Jacana jacana. Lineage (NCBI taxonomy): Eukaryota > Metazoa > Chordata > Aves > Charadriiformes > Jacanidae > Jacana > Jacana jacana. The sequence continues at coordinate 389,009 of VZTM01001746.1, read as the reverse complement.
ACAGGGATCCCAACTGGGATTTTAACTACTGTCACGCTACAGGCAAGGAAAGGACAAATCCCCTGAGCAAACTGCTGCATTGCAGTGCGTGTGTGTGCCCTTCTCCAGCCTGAGCTCTGCCAGTGTGACCTGCACGCTGCTGCTTAAGTTACATTTCTTTATTTCATTTTTTTAATTCATGCTGTCCTCATTCCTCTGAGCCCATCTGCTGGATGGAGATGAGTCATCTGATAGTGCTTTGAGGAGGTGATTTGACAGGTGGCTCCCTAGAAAGCTGTCTTTGCAGGCGGCAGCTCTTTCTGTGCACTTTCTATATGATAAGATTACAACCCGAGGTCACTTTGAAGGCTTTCTGCCTTGTGGGGAGCAAAGGGAAGCTCTTCATTGTTCTGGGTTGACCTTCCTGCTCAAAATCAAGGCAATTCCTCTGGTGTTGGGTGGAGAGCGGCTAGATCCCCATCTCAGATGGTGAGGGGGTGTAAAGCTCTCAGCTTGCTTCTAGACACGTTTTCCTGGTGCACGTGTCTGGAGGCAGCGGAGCACCTCTACCTGCCTTTGCACCAGTGCGTGGGTGGCGAGTCTCAGATGGAACTGGCCCACCTTGTGAAAGATGGGAACAGGAAAAATAAGGGGAAGAAACTTCAGGAGGAGATTGAGGGCTGGAATGGGAAAAAATAAGGGAAGAAGGTTCAGGAGGAGATTGAGGGCTGGATCACAGAGTCAAAATCGTAGAATGGTTAGAGTTGGAAGGGATCTTAAAGATCATTGAGTTCCAACCCCTCTGCTCTGGGCAGGGACACCTCCCACCAGACCAGGTTGCTTCAAGCCTCCTCCAACCTGGCCTTGAACACTTCCAATAGGTCCTGTGAGTTATTCATGAGGGATACCAGACCACTAAGGTGACTAGTGGAGCAATCAGGTGCTCAAAGACAGGTTGACATTAGGGACCAGCAAGCTGGGTCTTGGCTTGGGCTGCTGTTCCTTTCTCTGGTTTGCTCAACAGGGATGTGAAAAATGGTGAGATGGTGTCTGCTGAGTCACAGCCACCTTCTGTTTTTATCTCTGCCTCTAACCTGCGATTGACAGTAAGCAAATTGCTTCCTCTCCTGCTCTTTCCTCTTCTAGCACTTGTCACTCCTCTCTCCTGACAAAGCAGCAGCTTTTGGGGTGAGGAAATCCAGTGTTGAGCCTCAGAAGGACCACGGAGCTGGTGGGTGCCTCCAGTCCCCTAGCTATCTGGAGCATGGGGATCTGCTGGGGAATGCACTCTCCTCGTCAATTACCAGGCTGATGGTAATTGTTCTTCCCCTGTTTCACACAACAAACACTTAGATCTGGGCTTTTTTTGACTACTCAGAATAGGTCAGAAGTTGCTCAGATGAGGGTGTGCTTTGCTGTGGGTATGATGATCTCTTCTGAAACCGGGGTATCTGCTCAGCAGACACCCCAGACATCCTTCCTCAAAAAAGCAAACACTTCAGGGTTTTTTTTTTTTGTTTTTGTTTTTGTTTTGTTTGTTTGTTGTTTTTAATTAAAACACACACACAAAAAAACCCCACACCACCACCAGAAAAAGTAAAACAAAACCCCAAAACCCAGCTTGAAAGCCTCTTCTAAGGAAGGAGGATGGAGTCAGATGTACAAGACTGATGTGAGCAGACAGAACTGCACCATCAAAGCTCTCACTGGGTTTGCATCAGCTGCTGCTGCTCCACAGGAACTGGTCACTCCTCTCCTCCCAGTTCCCAGCTCTGCCGTGCTCACTGGCAGCTGGAGCCAGACCCAAAATGAAAGGTGACATGACATATGCTCCGGATCCTGACTGGTGTCTGCTGTCGCACCAGTACCTTCCAGTCTGGCCACGTTTCCAAGAATTACACCAGGAAGGTGACAATTAACTTTTAATGAGACACTTTGGCACAGAAAAGGCAGCACGTTGGAGCCCAGACACCTGCAGGGCTTTGCCATTGGCCAGGAGACACCTCCCAGTATAGCCAGGAGACTTCCCAGTATGGGCTGGTTCTGCAAGGAGCCTCAGTGGTGACAGAGCTGCAGGATGCTCACAGGGGTATCCCAGTGAGCACTGTAAGGAGCAGAATGTGTGTTTTCAGGAGGAAGAGACACATTTTTNTCACAGGGGTATCCCAGTGAGCACTGGGCTCCTGCCTCTCCCAGGAGCACTGTAAGGAGCAGAATGTTTGTTTTCAGGAGAAAGAGACACATTTTGGGGGGCTCTGCAACCCTGCCATTGCCAAACCCCACTGACTGCACCCGAATGACCAAACCCGTTTACAACCCATCTATTTTGAAGCTTAAATACACACACCAGAGGAAATTCTCCTCTTGGCCCCCTGGAGCTGCCAACACCTGGCTGTCTCATACCCTTTGCTGCCAGTGAAGATTACCAAAATTAGAGTTAATGCCAGGGATTCCAACCTTGTTGAGTTTGCCTTTATGTAGCTTTTATGGAGCAGCCCATAGATCTGGGCATGCCTCAAACCAGGTATCAGTGATTCCAGTAAGCACTGGTTTTCCAGCCCTACCAGGCTGTCATGTCCTACGTTCTCCAGCCATCTTCATCTGGGGTTAAAAACATTTTACACCATGTTTTTTGAATTATTTTGTGGGCTGGCTTTTTCCATGGGACTGGCTCTCTCCCGACCAAGGGAGCCTAGGGTAGAGCTGTTCATCTCTTTGCTCTTCTATGGAGTTTTTCTTTTCTTTCTTGAGGAGAACTTTCTGTTGGGAGGCGGAGGGTGGTGGGGAGGAAGAGGAAGACGTTGATAACACCAGTGTCTGGAGGGATAAAGGTTTTCACAGAATCACAGAATATCAGGGATTGGAATGTACCTTGAAAACTCCTCCGGTCCAATCCCCTGCCGGAGCAGGAACACCCAGAGCAGGTCACACAGGAACGCCTCCAGGCAGATTTGGAATGTCTCTGGAGAAGGAGACTCCACCACCTCCCTGGGCAGCCCCTGCCACTGTTCCCTCACCCTCACTGTGAGGATTTTTTTTCTTCATATTTAACTGGAATCCTCAGTCCCCTCCAAGCTCAAGAGACCCAACTCCCTCATCCAAGTCATTGATGAATATATTTTGATTCTAATGTGAGGATGGCCTGTGTTCGATGTGTTATAAACAGGGTCGATTCCTACAGAAAACGAAAGCAAAGTTGTTTTAAAGAAAAAAAAGGATGGTTTTTGTGTTTCCCTTGGTTTGTTTTGCTTATTTGGGGCTGAGAGAGTCAGGGAGAATTTCCCGTTTTCAAGTATGTAAAGGCTAAAGAGCAGAACACTAAAATCAGGTCTGTAAAGTCGCAGGGAAAAGCTGCTTATTAGAAGAAAACAGCACCGAGTGGTGGCTCCTGCACCCCTAGGTTGGATTGAGGAGGACCTGCAGGGTGGGCTGTGCTGCAAACCTGCCCTCCTCCGGGTTCTGAGCTGCCTTCTGGGGTGAGTTGGGCTGATGGCATCTTGCCTCTCAGTTTGTCCTGAATTTTTTTGCTGATGATGCCATTTTGGGGTTTTTTTGTTGTTTTTCTCTGCATCTCTCACGCCTCTGCCAAAGGCAACCCCTGGGAGCGACACAGCAAGGCCCATCTTTTCTCGAGGGACAGCCTTGGCTACTGCTCAAAAAAAAAAAACCCAACCAAAAGCAAACTTCTCCTGATCTTCTGTGCTCCTAAATATATCTAAGCATGTCCTGGCTGAGCAGACCTACCCAACCACACTGGGCACGGGCTTGTGCTCCTGGCAGGAATGATACTGGGGTGATGGCTGCGGCCAGCACTGAGTGGAATGCAGCTTTGGGGTGGAAGAAGGTGTGTTGGGGTCCTTCTCCAGACCTTTGAGACCATTTTGGGTTTCAGTGACAGTGTGGACAGCACCAAATGACCGATACCTCTCTGTCTGGCCTATCTGGTTCATGGAAGGACGCCCAGTGCAGCACAGCAAGGGCTGGACACTCAGGTTCCATTAATTTGCTGCAAGTTGTCCTAGAGCTGAGCGGATGAGAGGAAGGAATGGTGGATTTTTGAGGAAGGACACATGGATTCTGTGCTGTTACTTGGGTGCGGCTGCGTAGTCCTCCCTCCCCCCTGAGTTTGGGTTTCTCTCCCACTCCCGGCCGTAAAAGAGAAGCCCTCTTCATTGCGCCTTTCTTCCCTCTCTGTGTACACATGCCATTCCTGCCTCTCCCTGTAGCCAGCCTCCTGCCCTGGTAGTTAGTTTAAACAATAGCTCTTTCATTTCTGAAGATCTTCCACCACACGCAGCTCCTTCGGTGGGATTTGAAGAGCGAGGGGAAGCCGGGATCGCTCGCTTTCCCACGCCCCTGTGAAGGAAAGCGATGGAAACCCCCAGGAGTCAACGTTCCTTCAAAGGAGGCTACAGAAAACGCACAGCATGGCCCGAGAGTGGCCCACCAGTGGCAAGAAGTGGCCATAGCTGGCAAGAAGTGGCTCCTTAGCTCATCCCATCCCTCTGGATTAGCTCTTGGGCAGATGGAGCGGGCGGGATGCGGTGCTCCTGGAGATGCTGCTGTAGCTGTGAATTAAATACAGCTCCCGACTCTCTGATCTCAGGTCGGAGCTATCTAGGGCATGTTTTAACTGCCAGCATCCTTTTAATTAAACATGGATGGGAAGGGAGGGATTGATTCCCGACTCCTCTGTTAGAGTTTGTGTGCGGTGGCTTCGGCCCTCATCCCCCTCCCTGCAGCGTGGTTTGGGTTGGGATGCCGAATAAACAGCCATAATGTTTTGTAGCAGTTTTTGATCTCGCTGGGCCGTGACGCCCAATTCTATCGCCTTGTGCTAATATTTGCTGTAGGAAGCTTTTGGCTCGAGCTGCTGAGGGCTCTGTTGCTGAGGCAGGGCTTGCTCCAGCTTCAGCCTCTTAGTATGTGTCCCATCCCATCAGGGCCAGGAGATTAAAGAAGCTGGAGAGTATAGGCTCATCTTTCAGGCTGAGCCAGCGGTAAGAAATCCCACATTTGGGCCACTGAATTTGGTTCATGATTTGTTTTTCCTCACTCCATCCCTTCCCCAGGTCCTCAGCCTTCTCCATTGCAGCTTCACAAGAGGTGACATCCCCCAGGAGGGGGAGAGGGACACATCCCAAGTCTGGTGGCTGCTGACAAAATGAAAGTGCGGAAGAATTGTCACCACATCCTCCAAAAAATAAAAAAGCCCCCAAATTGCTCTCCAGAGGAAGCTGCGCTGGGATTTGCACCGAGAGCCTTTCAGTAACTGAGCTCCAGGCAGTGCAGGGATGCTTCCTTCCTCCTCCTCCTCCTCCTCTGAGCAAAGAGCAAGCTTCCTGGTGAACTTCATGCTCCATTGACAAATTCACTGCCGTCTTACCAGGCTTTTTCTTTTCCCTTCTGCGGGCAGAAGGATGAGCTGCACGATGTGGCACTTGGAAACTTGGCTCCCAGTCACACTGTGAAGCTCTAGGTTAAACAAGGAGCCGGCGAGGGCTTCTCCTGGCTCATGTCTTGGCTGATGCCAGGGGGAGAATCTGCATTAGGTTGTCTCCCTGCCTGACAGATTTGGGGAGTGGGGATGGAGCCACCGCAGATGACAACATGGTCCCTCGTCCTTTTCTCTGGTGATGAAGCCTCCCAGTTTAATTAGAGCCAGCAGGGAGGGAACCTCAATCTTATTATTCCTTCGCAGCAGGGCACCAGTAGCATTTCTTGGACGTCAAAAGGAGGATTAAATTAGTCTGCAAGCGACTAAGGGGAGGGGTTTTTTTGTTGGTTGTTTTTTCCTCTTTCCCATCTCTCAGCTCTCTGGGAGGGTGTTAAGCCTCCAAAATCACCGTGGTGCTCAATGCCTTCCACATGGCACGCAGCCTCTGATTACAGCAGAGCTCCCTGCCCTGGGGCAGGGGCATTATTTGCAGCTTTCTGGACTGGAAAGCTGTGGGTGGGTGGGTGGAGAAGAGCAGGAATGGAATGGCTTGGGATAATTGTACCCTTCCCAGGTGTATTAAGAAATGAAGGGGGTTTCCAGAGGTGTGACCTTTGCCAAAGTGATCTGGGGCATGCTGCTCCCCTTTCTGCGGGACTTTTGGGCGGGGGACAAGGTGGCAGCAGCTGGAGGCAAGTTTTCCTGTGTTGAGTTTGCCCTGGCAGGTGGAACAACCCCTTCCTGGGTGTTTTTTTCCTAGACTTGACATGTCTGGAGAGGAACATGCACCTCTCCAGCTCGGAGTCAGCTTGCTGGGGTGTATGCTGGCACTCCAAGCACGGAGCAGGCATACAAAAAAAGAGGCAAGAATCTAGCTCAGCTTGGTTGCTTATCCGTCTCCAAGCAGCTATGGGGTGATAATACCCTTTCCAACCTCCTTCATGTGTGTGGCTGGGCAATCCTGGCATGCTTGTGCTGGATGCTGTGGCCCTGTGAAGGCTTTATCTGTGGGTTAAGCAGGAGAATGAAATCCACAGCTGAGCCAAGCGAAGCAGAAGAGCATCAGCCCTTTTTTGCCCCAGATGTCAAGGGTGAACTACAGCAGTCCCTCTTGGATATCTCGTGGCCTCTGCTGAGCTGTGCTTCTTCCAAAAGAGGGGAAAAAAGGCTTCTCTTAGTGCATGGAAGCCCAAAGAAGCTCTTGCCAAGGGGTTGGTTAGAAGAACTGAAGGGCTGGTGGTACCATTTCCTAAAGGGGGCCTACAGGAGAGATGGGGATGGACAGGGAGGAGAGCCATAGGACAAAGGGGAAGGGTTTGACACTGAAAGAGGGGAGATGGAGCTGAGATGTGGGGAAGAACTTCTCTGGTGTGAGGGTGGTGAGAGCCTGGCCCAGGTTGCCGTGTGACTGCCCCATCCCTGGAGGGGTTCAAGACCAGGTTGGAGGGGGCTTGGAGCAACCTGGTGTGGTGGGAGGTGTCCTTGCCCAGGGCAGGGGTGGCACTGGATGACCTTTAAGGTTCCTTACAACCCAAACCATTCTATGATGTCTCCTTACTGAGATGCAAGAAGCTTCTCAGCCCTGGCTGTCCTCAGAGCCACGATGTTTGTGCTCAGCACCAGAGCCTGGCTGTGAGCTCTCCCAGGGGCTTTGGATACGCACGTTATATTTTTTTTCCTCCTTATTTTGGTGTCTGGAAATGGGGTTTTGCTGAACTGCTGAATATTGTGGGTTTTTTTGGTAATAACAAGCCTTTCTTTTGCATGTCATGCTTGGTCACTCTATTTTTGGGGTTGAGCATGGCATGATAGATGCTCAGACTCAGGGCAGAGCAGCTGGTGGGGTGTCTCCCAGAGCTCTGGATAATTAACTAAAGGGTTTAAGCTGGGTAATTACCTAAAGGGTTGGGGTTTTTTCCCCTCCTCTTCCTCAAAAAATTTAAGGAACCCTTTTGAATCCCTGTGGTGGGAGGAAGGTTCCAGAGGAAGAAAGACTTGATAAAAATCAAATATTTGATGTTGAAGTAAACAAACCTGTATTGTTCCTCCAGAACTGGAGTTTTGACTACAAACGGGAGAGATCCTGGCCGTGCCCCGCGGCAGGCGTCAAAGTGCTTGGGAGCCATGCCTGTTTCCTACATCACTCTTGATGTCTGTATATGTAATTTGCTGTCCATTTGGACCGGGTTGGGGCAAAAGAATTGCTAATTTTGGCTGATCCCTATGACCTGCTACTTCCCACACCAGCACAGGGCTGGGAAGGAAATTTTCCTCCCCATTTAGGCTGCAGGGAAGGACGAGGACGTTTTTAGGTGAATTTAGTAAAGGCACTTATTATCTTGCAGCTGGGGCTGTTGAATGTTGGGGTTTAGGGAACAGAGGTCTTTTCTTACACCAAACAATATTTAGAAGAAAGCTGATACACCTTCACAAGCCCTCTCTTTGCAGCTTCTCAAACGTCAATGTCAACATTTTTGCTGGTTTTAGAACAGGCGTCAGAGACGCTTTGATAAATGAATTTGAAAACTTGACCATAGCTTCTGTAGATCTCTTTATCCTCCACTTACAAAGAATTTGAACCCCTGTGCTTCAGATCCTGAGCTCCTGCAGCATTTTCCCCAGGAGGGATGTGGTTCAGGGCTTTGAGCTGTCCCTGCTCTCTCTGTTCTTGCGCTGGCGGCTGTGAGCGGAGTGTGTTCCTTCCCTGTTTACTTGCGTTTCGCCATGTGTGAAACTGAGGCCTTGGCTCAAAATGGAGTCGAGAGACAATTCTGCCACCTGTTTGTTCCAGCAAGCGTTGGAGTTGGAGCCTTGTGGTGTGATTTAAGGAGTAGTGGAGCTTCTGTTGGGTGAGAAGTATCCTCACAGCTGTGCTTTGGGAGGGTAGGAGATGCTTGGATTTTTAGAGGCACATCTTTTTCATGTGCTTCATGCTGTTCCTGCCACCTCCTTTCTCTCACAGGTGCTGCCTGGGTCACCCCTTTTCTCTTTCTGTTTCTGAGACACTTACCACATGAAGTATAAAGAGCTTTAAGGAGTTACTCCTGTGCCTGATTCCTCCTCCCTTTTCTTTTTCTGCAGTTGGTCAGTGAGAAGGTTGGAGGGGCTGAAGGGACCAAGCTTGACGATGACTTCAAGGAAATGGAAAAGGTGAGTAGGGAACAAGAGGAATCTCTGAAATCACCCATGTAGCTCCTCTGTGACCTTGCTGGATCCCTGAGCTGTTCCTCACTGCTGCTGTGTTGTGTTGTCTCTCCTACAGAAAGTGGACCTGACCAGCAAGGCAGTTACAGAAGTATTGACCAGAACAATAGAGTACCTCCAGCCGAACCCAGGTGAGCGCCTGGACGTCCCCTGTCCCCTTCCCTCTGCCCCCCAGTTTTTCCAGGGAAAGGGGTAGAGAAACATCAGAGGGAACCCTTTTGGTCCTGAGATACAGCCCATGTTTGAGATCAGGCTACTCAGGTGAAGATCCAGATGCTCCTCTTGCCCTGTGCTGTGTTCCTGGGCTGTAAGATGCTGCTGTCACTGTTGAACAGTGAAAAACAGACCCATCTTTTGTCTTGGACCTAGAGAGACCTTGAAGAGGACCCCTTTTTCTGGAGATGTCCAGAAGAAGTGGCATCTCTGGGGTGGGAAGGGCATCACCTTTGGAGCCTGCTGTCCTGCCTGCCTTGAGCCAGCTGGTTCAGAGAGAGCTCCAGGGACTATGGGAGGGCTGGGGAAACTCCTTTGGCCTTCACTGGTGAGCTGAGGGGAAACTATTTTTACTTGCTGTCTTGGAAAAGAAAGTTCTCTTTTCGTAGCAAGTGATATTTCTGGTAGATGAGGACAATAGAGTTTCTTGGCTTCGTGTCTAGCTTTAAAAAAATAAAATTAAAAAAAAAAAAAAGAAAGTTGGCAGTGGCCAGCAGCTGCTGGCAGCTCTGAGTAATTGCAAACCCGGCTGTGGCTGTTTCTGTGCCAGCTTCCAGGGCCAAGCTAACCATGCTCAACACGATGTCGAAGATCCGCGGGCAGGTGAAGAACCCCGGCTACCCGCAGTCGGAAGGGCTGCTGGGGGAGAGCATGATCCGATACGGCAAGGAGCTGGGCGAGGACTCCAACTTCGGTGAGCGTCCCATCTGGGCCAGCTTCCCCTGCGAGCGGGTGGGAGGAGATGGCAAAGGCTGCTGCCTGATTTCCAAGCGGTTATTCCAAATTCTGGAAGGGCTCCGTCACACTTTGCGTCACCTGACAGCGCTGGGGGCTCTTAAAAGAGGTTCAAAGGCTTCCACCCGGGGGCAGCAGGGAAGGGGCGAGCAGAGCCCAAGTTTCCCACATCCCAATCCATGGCATCACATGCAAAACCACCTTTTAATGCTTTCCTATTGAACACTGAGAGCAATTTGCAGGAAGGAAAAAAAAAGCTTCCTTCTAACCCGAACAACGGTGACGTGGAAAGTAGCTCGAGCGAGGTGGGGAGTTTGAGGCTGCAGTTTCCAGCTGCAGCCAAGAACTCTCTTTTTGCCTGACAATTCCTCATAATCACCTGTGGTTTGCAGGGAGGAGGGTGTGTGTGTGTGTGTGTGTGTGAAGCCTTTGGGTGACATCAATTTTAATCCCCTGAAACATCAGCCTGCGCACGTGACAGACCTGGTCCAGCGCCCAGCTGTCTGATGGCTTCCAGCACGGGGAGGAGCCTTCAGGAAAATGAAAAAGCTCTGGCTACTTTGCAGGAATGACACAGGACTCCAGAGAATGGCTCTGGCCAACGCAGAGCCCTGCCTCTCTCTCGACTTGCAGGGACTGGAGAGCAAGGGGGAAGGAAGTTTTTAGAAGGACACACCAAACCTAAATTTCCTTTAATCGCCTCTATTTAAATGAGCGCTTCACTTGATAAATTTATCTGGTAGTGCTGCATCCCTTCCCCCCAGGGCAGATTATCTAGAGTTATCACAACTGCAATAACTCTTCTTGCATGTTTATTTTTTCCAGCTGGACAGCAGAGTGATATTTTTTCTCTTTATCCTCTATCTCACTTGTATATTCTCCTGTGCTCGAGTAGTGCTGAAATGGTTGGTTTGCCAAAGCTGCACAGGAATAATTTAATCTATAAATGATTTCCACTGGAATAAAAAGCCAAGACTAAAAATGCTTTGCTGCAATTCTGTCTGGCTTAGCCGTCATTGTGGCAGGAGCTTTAGAAAAGCATGAAACAAAACAGGTTTCAATAAGCAACTTTGTGCTCTCTAATTCCCAAGGGAGGAGAAAAGGGATAAGGTTGGTCTGGTAGAGGTTAGTGTCTAAAATGAATAAAAGGCTGCAAGTTCGCTGCCAGCGTCTGGGGAAACTTGAAAAGTTGGTCAGAGCGCTCTGGGCTTAAAATTGTCTGAATAAAAGGATGGATCAGACCAAACATGCCTCTGCCTGGGGCTTCTCTTGCCAGCAGTGGCCAAGGTTAAAGCACTGCACGGCCAATTAGCAGCTCAACGACTCCCCGAGCCAACAGAGAGACGAAAAATGCTACTTTTAAATATAGGTTTTTTTTACCTTTTCCTCCCTCTGGGTAGTTGGTAGGGATTGTTCCTGTTTTTCAGAGGAGAGAAATGAAGCCTGTTGGTGAAGTGCCTCGCTTGGAGTCAGTACCTGCAGGGCAGTTGCTGCTCTCGTGCCAGCTCCGGACAGAAAAGGGGGGTGTGGGATGGGGAGGGGACAGGGGGGGACACGGAGCTGGCACATGCTGGGTGTCTTGGCAGAATGGCTCTGCATGCAGCCACCATGGACTTCAGCTCTGTTTAACTGGCTGGCTCCCTTCTCCCTCTTCCTTTTCCCTTCCCTTCCTTTTCTCACTCAAAGGGGATGCGCTTCTCGATGCTGGCGAATCTATGAAGCGGTTGGCTGAAGTGAAGGACTCACTGGATATTGAAGTCAAACAAAATTTTATTGATCCCCTCCAGAACCTGTGTGACAAAGACCTGAAAGAAATACAGGTAAAAAGCTTGCTGTTTTTTTTCTCTCCTCCTCATTTCTCTGGTTTCTGGCCTCTCCTGGCTCTTAGTGCGTGTAATTGCTTGCTCTCTCCTGGTGGGAACCAAGGCCACACATCAACTCAGGTCTCTTCCCCTCCAGTGTGTGTGTGCTTTCTGTCCCCGTGTTCACTGGTGTTTTCTCCCTGCTCAGCACCACTGCACTGCTGCTACTTAGGCAGCTTCTGAGGCTGGATGTGGGTTTGATGGTTCTCCATTTATCATGTTTTATGGAGGGAGTGTGTCCCAGGGTGTGTTCTGGGCTTGAGAATTCGGTTCTTTGTGCCACAGGCTCCCAGCCCTGTTACATTTGGGCTGCCAGGCATTAAACTTCACGGTGTTTTTACAGCTCTTGGCTTGATTCTGTTAGTACCAGGGATTTACAAGATACTTGCAGGCCATGAGCAACCTTCCCTCGAGGTCTCTCATGCAGCATCTCAAGAAGGCCCTTTGGTATCTCACTGGGGAGGTTGGTAGCTCCCGTGTGGTACCAGAGACAAGTCTGTGCCAAGCATGGCCAGGCTTTGTAACAGGATCTGTCCCAAACTAATGCACCAGGCAGCTCTCATGAGTGAATTTTCACTTAAGGTGCTGTCCCAGATAAAATAACCACCAACTGCTGCTTCAGTACTTACCTGTGCTCCAGTTCTGCTGGCTGCCATGGAGGTAATTTAAACAGCCCTGCCCTGCCTGGTCAGGGCATGCACTGCCCACGACCTGCTGCCCAGTTCCCCATCTCCAAAGCTCTCCATCCCTCCCAGGCAGCTGAACATGTCAACTCTTCACCTTCCCAAAAGGCTTGCATGAGGAACAGCCCTAGGCTGCTCCCTGCAGTGTTCTCTTCCAGCTCTTGACTGGAAGGGGGTGAAATCACGTTGCTGTGCCAATTTGTTGAGGTTTTCTTAGTAAAAAGCCCCTGCGGCAGCAGGAATCTTTGGCCAGACTGAGTTTGGATGGTCTGCCCGTGCCTGTCACCTCATGGCAGCCCTGCCTCGCAGCTCTCCATCGTGTCCAGGAGTTTCTCTGGGGCCTGAAGAAAGGTGAGAGCATCAGAAGAGTGTTCTCTGAGATCGAGTTTCTGAGATGAATGAACTTGGCTTGAAACTGGAGCTGCGTTTGCTGCAAGAGAGTTTGGCCTCCTGCCTTTTCCTTCTTTTCCTTTACTCTTCACAACCCTCCTCTTCCCAGCACCATCTCAAGAAGCTGGAAGGCAGACGCTTGGACTTTGACTACAAGAAGAAGCGACAGGGCAAAATCCCCGATGAGGAACTTCGACAGGCCATGGAGAAATTTGAAGAGTCCAAGGAAGTAGCCGAGACCAGTATGCACAACCTCCTAGAGACCGATGTGAGTGCTTTGGGGGGAGCGGGTTTCCATGCGCACGAGAGTAGGATCTATCAGGGGACGCAGACATTAGATGCTTGATTTCCACTCTCGTTTTTGCAAGTGTGGTTTTGCTCTCTGAAAACCCACAGCTGAGAGGGAAAACCTCACCCAACACATGGCTTTGTGACCTCTTATTCTTTCTGTAGCCCCTTGTTCTGATCCAGCTCTTGGCCAGAGGAGGGGCTGCGGCTTCTACCAGACCAGGTCTCTTTTCAGTGTGGTGGTGGGAGTGAGTTTGGGTGGGTAATGCAGCTCATGTGGAAAGGATTTAAACAGCCAGTGAAGCCCAGAGAGTGGTAGGAGGTGTCATCTGTGCTGAGAACCTGGTGTCTCAAATCCCAAACCTTCTCCTCATCTTCCTGGGGAAGCTGCCCTTCACACGTGTTCCCCGCTATGGTCCTCATGTACAATGGAGGGGTCACTGGGCGGCCCTGGGAGAGCCATTCATCCCACTTTGGTGTGATTCTTGCAGATCGAGCAGGTAAGCCAGCTCTCAGCCTTGGTGGACGCCCAGCTGGACTATCACAGGCAGGCAGTGCAGATCCTGGACGAGCTTGCGGAAAAACTCAAGCGCAGGTGAGTCCCTGGTGGCTGTAGGCACTCTGTTTTCACTGCTACCACCTCTCCCTGTGGTACTTCTCTGTAAAAACATGACCATCCCTCTAAATCTGTCTCCTGGTGCTGAAGCTGCTTCTGGCAATGGCTAGAGTTTCAATCCAGGCCACCTTCAGGTTGGAGGGAGTGACACCAGCTGCACAACCTGCTTTCGGTGACGGGGACATTGCAACAGTCTGACATTTGAGACAACCTTGCACCGTGGGTGGCCAGAGTTGAATTTGGCAGGGGTGGAGATGGAGGGTGGAATCCCCTTCGTGCCAGGGCTCATGGCTCTTTGTTTTGTGGGCGTTGAGCCTGGGAGTGTGGCCCAAGAAGTGTCTTTTGACCAGACCCAGAGTCAGAAGTTGCATCACGCTGGTGGAGCCAGATGGCTCAGATGTCACAAGCTGGACATGCCTGGAACCCTATGTCACCTGGAGCCACCTAACCTGAAGTCTTTGTGCCATTAGTTTCAGACACAGAGATTGGCCAGAATGCTTTTTGCTTGTGATCCAGAAAGGTCCATGTCAAGGTCTCCCAGTTGCCCTGAAGACTAGAAGGACAATGCAGCATGGTGGTGATCTTGTGGTGACCACAGGCCGGTGGATTAGCTCCTAGATCACCTCCTTAAAGACAGGCATCTGTCAGCCTTCCACCAAAATCCTAATTTTTCTGCAAGCCCTGCTCTCTCTTCTGTCCACATGGTGGTCTCCTGGCAGCAATGTGACCCTGCCACGTGTGCCCTGGAGTTTCTGAGCTTGTTGGTGGAAGGCAGATGTGTGTCTGGCACATGGGAGCAGGGAGAGCTGAGGAGCTGCCTGGTCTTGCCACTCTCCTGCCCCTCCTCGAGTTCCTGACCTCCCCAGTGGCCCCAAGGGATGTGTGATTTGGGCTCAGGTGCTAAAACCCACAGAGATGCTGTTGAAACACGGAGCGAACTCATTCCCGCAGCAGCTGTGACCTGTGCGGTTGTTCTTGCTGCTGTTCTGTCTCACCTGAGTAAACTTCTCCCCAGAGCCTGGTTGAGGAAGCAGAGAGAGCTTCCTGGCATCTGGGGCTTCCCTGCGAAGCTGGGGACATGCCTTTGGCAGCCTAGGGGCAGGGTGGCTTGGACAGAGCCAGGGCAATCTCTCTCAGGGCGATTGATTTGGCAATGCTGTCCTTCTGCTCTGGCCTTCTGGAAGATAATGCTGAGTGGATGCTGGGTCTGGTTTGAATTAAGAAGATCTGGGAGGATCCTGCCAAGTGTAAGCTTTCCAAGTGCAGCACGAGTGTCCTCTGCTGGTGTGAATTGCCTGAGACACCTCCAAAGCAAAGCCTGAGGCATGTGGCCCCCACTTAAGTGCTAGGTCCCACACTCTGGGCATCTCCAGAAGACCTCAGCGTAAGGGGTTGTGCAGATTCTTACCTCCAAACCAATCTGCTCTCCTATATTGCCACAAAGGAGAACGGATCATAGAATCATAGGATGGTTAGAGTTGGAAGGGACCTTAAAGTTCACCCCCACCCTGCCCTGGGCAGGGACACCTCCCACCAGACCAGGTTGTTCCAAGCCCCATCCAGCCTGGCCTTGAGCACTTCCAGTGATGGAGCAGCCACAGCTTCGCAGGGCAACCCGTTCCAGTGTCTCACCACCCTCACAGGAAGGAATTTCTTTCTGATATCTAATCTTGATCTCATTGTATTCCATTTCGTATTCCAATTTATCCACATTTGGTTTCCTACTTGCAGAATGAGGGAGGCCTCCTCGCGTCCCAGGCGGGAATACAAACCCAAACCCAGGGAAACATACGACTTTGGAGAGACCGACCAGTCTAACGGGGGCTTCTCTTGCAATCCTACCCCCAAAGTCTCAGGTAAAGTTGTCCTGTGTGTGTAGCCCACGCAGTTGCCTCTGGAGTAGCCTCCTGGGTACGGAGGGGAACTGCTCTGCCTGGAGACGATGGTTCTGCTGTGCTAGATGTGCCTGTGTGAGCTGGTGGCTCTGAGAAATGTCAAAAATGCCTTCAGACTTGGGCTGTTTTCTCTTGGGGCCCAGCAGCCTTCATTATATTGGCTTTGGGGACGTCCCAGTGTGGTCTCCAGCCCGGACCGTTTGCCTGCAGTGCCCAGTCAGCGCCAGCAGTGGCAGACAGAGAAATTGAAGCAAATCCCCCTCCCTCCCTGTCTTCCATCACGCTGTATCCGTCCCTCCCTGCTCCCAGCGAGGCAGGCGGATTTCTAACGCAGCATGTGGGCCACCCGCCCTGTTTCTCCTAACGGATCCTCCCTTCGGCCCCTGCCTTTCCCTCTCTCCAATTCACATTGGTTTAAGCATGTCTCTTTTTGTTTGGAACCAGCTTCTTCCTCTTTCCGATCCGACAAGCCGTCCCGATCCTCCGTCAGAAGTATCCGTGAGTTTCCTCCCTCCTCGCTGCATGATGTGTGACCATCTCTCCCCATCCCTCCGTGCTCTTTCTTCCCTCACGCTGCCTCTTAGAGCCTCTTAACACCTCCATGTTGAGTCTGGCCAGCAGAACCGCCCCGTTAAACCCCAGATTAAACCAGCCACGTTAAATTGGTATTTACCATCCCAAAACTGGGGCCTTCGCTCACCCGGAGTAGGTTGTAGCGGCTGTTGTCACACAGGCGTGTGTGGTGTCAGCCCACAGGGATCCAATGCTCTTCCACAAGGGATCAGACATCTGGAGGGTGTGAAGACATCCCTTCTTGTTACAAGCACCCAGCCTGGATCTCCTACTCATGCTGCCCCATCTCCTCAGAACCCCACCACTGAAGTTTGGGGGAGTGGGTAGAGCTTTGGCACCCCAAGTGGGTTTCGTGGGTCCCAGCTGGGCAGCGAGGAGCCTCTGATGGGTTGTGGGGTAAAGTAGGGTCTGTGTATTCCTGCTGTGCATTCCTGCTGCAGGGTCCCGTTGGGATCTATTTGCCAGGCTGGAGCTGGGTCTCATGGTCATGGTGGTGGGAAGAGCTTGTGGTGGTGGCAGCGAAGGGGCAGGAGGACCTGAGGAGCCTGGTGTAGTGAAGCTCTGTGGTAGTGGGACTGACCTGGTATTTTGGGAAGTTGTCTCCAAACTGTGAACCTGCTTGGCTGCCGCTTGTGGTGTTTTCTGAGTTCTCTTCTAACGCTGGGTCCTTCCTTGCTGTGGGTGTTGAGTGGAGCAGATGTGTCCCTGCCCTGGCTGGAAGAGCTCCAGCGCAGAGGGTGGGGGGCCTGCAGACCCCTCTGTCCCTTCTCAATAGGACCCCCAAAGCTGCAAAGCTGAGTGCCTGCCCATCCCAAAATAGGCAGAGACAGAGTAAGCAGCTCTGCCACAAAAGTGCCACCCTTAAATCACGGAGCTGAGATGGGACAGAGAGACTTTGGGTTTCTCCCCATTTTTTGGTGGGGGGGACTCATGGGCAACACTGAGCTGCTAATTTGACGTGAAGCCCTCTGCCCAAGGGAGGCAGTTGGAGTCCTCACCTTCCTGTCACCATCAGGCTTGGGATGACCCCTCTAAAGGTCGTTCTCCAGCACGTGCTGGTGTCTAACCCCATCCTGGATGGACTGTACCGGTTTCTCGCATCTCTGGAGGAAAACTGTGGCTTTTCACCACCTGGTTTCTTGGGGGGAGGGTGGGATGGGGGTGTCTAATATGGCTTGGAGTTTAGAGAGGGGGAAGTCCAGGCCGGGACCATGGAATGCTGGAGGTGGGATTCTGCTTTGGGAGAAGCTCATGTAGGACCTGGTTGCGGCAGGACAGCGGAGGAACCAGTGAGGGATTTAAACTGGGTTAATTTAGGGCTGATGGTTGGACTCGATGATCCCAAGGTTCTCTTTCCACCTAAATGATTCTGTGATTTTAATTATTATTCACCATCGTGGGGGCAAAGTGAAGGGCCAGCTTATCCCGGGCTGGGTTGAGAAACCAGTTGTAAGAGCTCCAGCTCGGGGAGATCCGTTGATCTCGCGCTGTGTCCAGATCCGGAGGATCCCTGGCATTGACAGAGCCGGGAGCTGGAGGAACAGGGATGCGAGGGGGCCCAGCTCACCTCTATCCCTGCCCTGCTTCCCCCCCCGTCTCTCCCCACAGCCCCCCTGGACCAGCCCTGCTGCAAGGCTCTCTACGACTTCGAACCCGAAAACGATGGCGAGCTGGGCTTCAAGGAAGGCAACATCATTACCCTGACCAACCAGATCGACGAAAACTGGTATGAGGGCATGATCAACGGCCAGTCGGGCTTCTTCCCCCTCAACTACGTGGAAGTGCTGGTTCCGCTACCTCAGTGAAACAGCATCGCTCCCCGTCGCCCCCCTCCACTCGCCTGGGGCCGAGCCACCATTCCACCTCCATCCTGACACTGGTCCCCTCCGGCGGCAGGGCCGCGTTCTCTCTCTGTCACCTTGAGGCGAGATTGCCACCCGAGAACAAGCCAGAAGGGTCAAACGGACCCCCAAACCCCTGTGAATTTGGTTTTTTTGGGGTCTTGTTTTTTTGTTTTAATTGGTTTTGTTTGTTTTGTTGGGTTTGGGTTGGTTGTTGGTTGTTTTTTTTTCTCGGTCTCCTTCTGGTGCTTGAACTTCGGTACTTTGCGTGCCCTGCCAGGTGTACCCCCACTGCCGGCTCTGCCACGGTCACGGGCCTCTCCTTGCCTGGCTTTTGCCTTTTTTTGGGGTGGTCAAGCAGCCGGATGAGCCAGGATGTATCCGTTGCCCTGGGGAGATGCAGGGCCCCGTGGTGGGGGGTGCAGAGCAGCCCCCAGCCTCACCCAGGGGCAAACCTTTCGGCCCCCATCCCCTTTGAACACTACCCTTCTCCCACCGATGCCCAGGACCCTGGCTCTGCCCGCCCCTGGGGGATCCGGGGGAGGGATGC
The DNA here is from genome assembly GCA_013400555.1 of Jacana jacana. NCBI lineage: Eukaryota > Metazoa > Chordata > Aves > Charadriiformes > Jacanidae > Jacana > Jacana jacana. The sequence continues at coordinate 370,743 of VZTM01001746.1, read as the reverse complement.
CAGGGTGAAGTGACACTAATGACATCCATCAAACACTAAGCCAGCCCTGTGGCATGGGGGCTGAGCCCTCCCTGGGGAAGCTGAGCCCTGCCTGGGGCTTCCCACAGTGTCCTACTGTGGAGGGACAGAGCAGGCATGTCCTTTTGTCCCCTCCCCACAACTCCAAAAGGGGGTGGTTGCTCTCTTTGCCCTGTTTTAAACCAAGTTTCTTGGACCTTGGGATTTTCCTTCTCCAAACTCAGCCGAGTCCGTCAGAGCTGGGGAGGGACGGGGGGGGGACACTGGGTTGCAGGCCTGGGGATAATTTTTTGGGGGGAGGGAGGTGGAAATTGGGTCACAGCCCAGGATCTACCCACTGCAGGGCAGAGAGGGCAGTGGCTTCCCTCCCTGGGGGAGCCATGGGCACCCCGTGCTGCAGGACCAGAGCTCACTGGAGCTCGGCTGATCCTCATGTGCCTTTCCTGTGCCCCCCACCTCTGCCCCACAGCCGCTCTCGTCGTGGGGGAAGCAGTGAGCCCCCTCCGCCATGGGTCTGGTGGGAAAAAGGCATCGTACCTCTCAAGCGCCGCCCCTGTCCCCCGCTTAGCCCCAAGCATCCCTACATGTTCCTTCTCAGGGGGGTCACGATGGGGCCCAGCGGTGCTCCCCCCCATCTCTCACTTGACTCCGTGATCGTATTCCTTGCTAGAAAAAAGGTCGTCTTTTCTTGATTTTTTAATTTTTCCCCTTCCCTCCTTTGTGGGTCTTGGCTGGGCTCCAGCCCCTCTCTTCCTCAGCTCTCACCGTCCCCACCC
>VZTM01001746.1:328488-346133 GCA_013400555.1 Jacana jacana | reverse complement strand
GGGGGTGGCACTGGCACGGGGCGAGGGAGACACCCGCGGGGAAGGTGGGGGACCCCGCTGGGGACAACAAGGGGGAGGACACAGCAGGAGCCCCAGGAGGGGAGGGCTGATTCCTCCCCCCCGCCCCGGCCCTTACGGGCTTCACCGGGCTGCCCGAGTGACACCCAGATGGACCCCCAAGTAACACCGGGATGGCTCCCCCATCGTGAGAGTGGGAGAAGGAGGGGGTAACCGAGCCCCCCGGACACCAGTGAGTGGTACATCGGCTATAGGACACACCCCCAGCCCCCCCCGGCTACTCTGGGTAGGAACCCAGACCTGGAGGGGTCGGGGCACGGGGAAAAAGCTCCGGAGGAGCTGAGCCTGGGGGCTTTGGGGGGGTCAGAGGGGAACTTAGAGCCCCCCCAGCTGTGTGGGCACCCCCCACCCCCCAAGGAGCTTGTCAAGGGGGGGCTGCTCCTCCTCTGCCCCAGGGTTTGGGGTGAGCCCCAGGACCCACATTGGGGGGGCAGAAGGGCTGTGGACCCGGCTGCCATGCCCAGACCTGGCTCCTTGCATTGTCTCTTCCCAGAACAAAGGTCCCTCCCGGGATCCAGGTCTGGTGCCGGGTGGGGGGGCTGCAGGGAGCTGGGAGGNTTTGCCAGCCCCCCCCCCCCAAGCAGATCCCGACAAACCCCATGTAACACAAACCCCATGGCTGAGCCCGATATCCAGCATTAATATTTCAAGAGGCTAATTACAGCGCACGTGTGAGGAATGCTAATTGGGACACGGAGCAGTGCAGGGGGGGCTGTCTTTTTGTCTTTTCTCCCCAGTTCTCAGAAATGCCCCCCCGTTCCTGAGCCCCCCCAGCCCTGCAGCCCACACCAGTAGAGCTCTTCGAGAGGCTCTGAGAGCAGGTTAATTAGCTGCCTGTCAATTAGGAATGGGTGCCTCGGTAGGTGGGCAGCACCACACACCAAGCCCCATGTGGTGCAGGGGGACACCCCAGGGTGGGAAAATCATTCTGATGGGTGCAGGGACCCATAGCATTGGGGTGGGGGCCCTTGGGGATGTCCCCTGCCAGCCCCACACAGGCAGGACTCGCTGCCCGTGGACAAATTACTGCTCTGGAAGATGAAGAGGCAACTGGTTCTGCCACATCCAATTTATTACTGGGTGGCTGCTGGTGACCGAGCAAACCCCACCACTCTCCCAGCAGCGGGGAGGGGGTCTGTCACCAAGGTGCTGGGACACAGGAGGACTCGGGCAGGGGAAGGAGGGTGGTGGTAGCTCAGCCAGGACAGCCCTGTCCCCACAGCGTGTGGCTAGACAAGCCCCATTTCTGTGTCGGAAATGCAGAACATGTCACTTCAAACAGCAAAACAAGGGGACATCTGGGCTCAAAGGTGGGATCTGAGCCCCCCAGCAGGAGTCAAAAGACATCTGAGGCCAGTGAAGGTGGTGGGCCCTCCTGTGGGTAAAACAGGGTGTCAAGCTCCTGCCCTTCCAGCAGGGTGGGAGGGAAGGAAGGCCCCGAGGTCCCTTTATTGTCCTGGGAGTGTCAGTGAGACACAGCCGTGCCCAGGCAGAGCCAGTATAGGTTTGGGGGCAGCAGGTGCCATCGGAATGGGGTAACTACACAGTCCTGGCCAGCCCCAGGGCTTCCGAACACGTTATGGGTGCAGGGCTGGGACACACTGTGCTCTGGAAGCTGGGTTTGGGGACAGCCAGCCCAGGGACCACCACATCAGGGCTTTCCACCAGCTGTGATACCCTCTTCCAAAGGAAGCTGTTTGCTTGCCCGGCTCCTCTGGGCTCGGTCTGCTGGATGGTGGTAGCCAGCTGGGGTGACGGGGGCCTCATCAGAGGAGGGAACAGGGCAGGTGAAGATGCTGGGGCTCCAGATGGCCTGGGGACCCCTGCTGGCCCCGCCAGCTGCGATGCCAGCTCCAGAGAGCAGCTGGTGTCAGCTGGGAGGGAGGGGACACCCCATGGTCCCTGCTCTGGGCTGGCTCGGTCGCTCATCAGTCACTGGTGCCATCCTCGCTGTCTGAATACGCCCCCAACAAGCCGAGAGAGGACGTGGTGCCTGTTGCTGTGGGAAATGAGCCTGGAAGCCAAGAGAGACAGCAGAAACCATCAGGTAGGGCCCTCCCCATCGCTGGCAAACCCCACTGGCTCAAGGCAACCGGCCATGCAAAGAGACAAGCTTTCTCGTCGCCAGAGATGTGGCAGCCAGAGCCCGAGCAGGGCCTTGCCCCCTCCCAGCCTGCATCTCCACGAGGACAGCGAGGTTAAACGGGGTGCACAAGGAGATCCTGCTCCCGCCTTTCAGCAATGAGAAGAAGCAAGAGGGTTGGCCCAAGATCTGTAAAATCCCTCTTCTCCCCCCGCAACACCCCCAGGGGGAGATTTCAGCCAGTGGAAGGGAAGATAGGAGCCAGATTTTTCGGCTCTGACCACATGATCTCCCAGCTTGGCAAGAGCAGAGAGCTCCGAGTCCTTGAAAGACGGGCAGCCCCAGCATAATTTGGCTGAATGGACCCTGCAGGAGCAGGTGTTTGGGGAAGAGCTTATAATAAATGGGGCAACTGCAAGACCCATCCTTCCCCAGGGATCCCCTGAAGACAGAGGGACTCCTTAAGCAAAAGCCGTAGGATCAATCAGCCCAGAACCAAATCCCCAGGTCTGCTGGCTTCCTGGGGCAGAGGAGGAGATGAAGGGCTGGGATGGCCTTCTGCTTGTTTTCACCACTTCTTGAATTCCTACTGTTTGGCAGGTTTTATAATCAGGCTCCAAACCAAAGCAATTTTCTTGCTTTCACATTCCTATCTAGTTGTTGTGATGGTTCCCAGCACCGTATCTGTGCACGGAGACACTGTTTTGAAGCTTCTGGCCCTGACAGTCTGTCTCCATGGCCTTGGCTAGCAGCCAAGGGCCAGGAAAGAACCTCTCCTCCATCAGAAGATCTCCTGGAAACAGGGACAATCCCTTGCTCTTACCCCATCATGGTCCCATCTGTCCCACAGCAAGCTCTGAAGACAGAACTAAAGGCCACTGAGGTGCTGCCAGAAGCCACCCCCCTTGCAATGGTCCAGCTCAGGCCACCTCATCCCCACGTGGGTCGTTACCAGTGTTGGCCACGGTGCCTTGGTTCTCTGTCCCATTAGCCAGGGCAGGACCTGGTTTCTGCTTCTTCACCGTGACCAGCCCGGCCAGCTGGGATTTGGTGTTCAATTTGCCCACGCTCCGCTCCCAGCTCTCCGTCTTCAGCTTCTTACTCTGAGGCTGAGGGTCCTGCAGAGCAGAGCAGAGTGTTTGGGTGCTCTGGCCTTGGAGGGGAGATGGAGGGAAGGGGAAGGAAGGAGGAAGGGGAAAAAAAAAATGCACAAAGCACAAGGGACAGGAGTTTGGCTGCTCAGAGCAGCCAAAGGGGGCATCCGGCCCCCACAGCGACTGGCACCAGCTAGACAAACAACAGGGATATGGATCTAAACAGCTGCAAAACAGCCCTTGGGGACAAATGTCCCTCTGCCTGTGACAGTTAGATCCTGCCTGGCAGAGCCATGGGCTGGCTCAGGGACACCGAGGAGCCCGATGCGTGGCAAAGGGCTGCACAAGCTCTGCCAGCCAGCACTGCGTGCCTGCAGGTGGTCCCGCTGCTGAATCAAACTCCCCCCTCCCCGGGGGCACCGGGATTAGTGCCGGGCCAGGGAGCATTGCTCAGATTAACCCCAGCCCAGCTTAGAGACATGGCAGCTTTGATTCATCCAAGCGGAGAGAGGTCCCCGCAGACAGGGATCGACATCAGAGAGCAGCAGCGCAGGGGCTGGTCTGGGGGGGATAATCCCTCCCCTGCCAGCCAGGCACTGAAAGCTCTTTTGTTCTGCATGTCTCCAGCACAGACAAATCAAAACCAAAGGAGAGGCTGTCCCAGGCAGTGGTTTCATTGCTGTAATTTTTCAGAGCACTGCTGAAATCGTGCCTGAAGTACGACCGAGGCATTGACAAACCCGTTCTTTTTGAGCTGAAAGGGAAGCCACGTCTCTGAAGCGAGGACGGGGGCGGCTCCCTCCTGGCCTTTGTCAGCAGCCATGGTCTAAAATCACCAACTGATCCCTGCCTCCTTTCAACCCAGTTCACAGGGACGCGGGCTTTGGAAGCTGCTCATGTGTGACAGGCATTAGGGCTCCAGGGCTGGGCAGAGCAGGGACAAAACAGGCAACTCACAGCCCAGGAGAGCGGATTTGGGCTGGGGGGAGAGGTGGGGTGGGTGGAAGAGCCTCTGCCCCCACTCACCTCCTGCAAGATATCCGTAGGTTTCGTTTTGGCCACAGCCTTCATGTGTGATTTTGCAGGCTCTTCATCGGAGTCGGAATCTACCAACAGGCGTCGGTTCTGGGCCTGCTCCAGCATCGCTCTGCCAGGAGAGAGGCGGCGTGGGGAGGGTCAGAGCTGGCTCTGTTCCACTGCCACACCGAGCGGTGCTGGCCTGGGATTGTGTCTGTGCCTTTTTTTGGAAGGGGAGGCGGAATTCAGCAGCAGTGCAACAGGATCCACCTTCTCAAGGGCCTTTTAAGATGTCACGTTTGAGCAGCTCAAAGGCTGAGAGCACCAAGACCTGGAGACTCAGCCAGGTGCAGAAACTCCCTCTCCATGCGCTGACACGTCCCAAGGGGCCCCTGCAGCAGCCCAGGTCTCCCCACCAAATGGGCCAGTGATACCAAAACCCCTCCGCCTCACAGAATCACAGAATGCTATGGGGTTGGAAGGGACCTCTGGAGACCATCTCCTCCAACCCCCTACCAAAGTAGGTTCTCCTAGAGCAGGTTGCACAGGAACTTGTCCAGATGGGTTCGGAATGTCTCCAGAGACAGAGACTCCACCATCTCTCTGGGCAGCCTCTGCCAGGGCTCTGCCACCCTCAAAGGGAAGAAGTTCGTCCTCACGTTTAGATGGAACTTCCCATGTTCAGGTTTGTGCCTGTTCCCTCTTGTCCTGTCCCCAGGCACCACTAAGAGACTGGCCCCATCCTTCTGACACCCACCCTTGAAGAATTTATAGGGGTTGATCAGATGCCCCTCACTCTTCTCTTCTCCAGACTGAAAAGCCCCAAGTCCCTCAGCCTTTCCTCATCAGGGAGATGCTGCAAGCCTTCCCAAGATGCTGCAGGCCTTCTCAAACACTTTCCCATGATAAACTGTCCCCAGCCTCCTCACAGCCTGCTTAGGACTATGTCCCACCCACTCAACTGCTGTGAACTCAGGCAGGGCCCTCTCTTAAGTGCTTTTGGGGTGCTGAGGGAAGGGCAAGAGGTAGCCCTGTCTGGCCAGTGTGGCCAATTTCACACACCCGTGAATACCAGCCCACTCACTTAATCTCTTGCTCATCCTCTTCTTGCTCCTTGCGCTTCTGCTCCTCCTCGTACTCCTTGTATTGCTTCAGCATGGCCTCAAAGTCCACGTTTGCCTGGCGCTGGTTAAGTTCCTTCAGCTCTTGCAGATTCTCCAGAACTTCCATCTCCAGCTTGGAGTCTTTGGTTCGGTTCTCCAAGACCTGGGTGACCAGAGGGAAGCCAGGCTTAGGGAAGTAGCAGAGCTTGCCAGCAACCTCCAACACTGCCTCCCAACCCAGTATGGGACTGAAGCACTAGGAGGATAATCATCATCAGGAAAAAAATGGAGTAAGATGTGGCCTGACACAAGTTCCAGCACAGAAGGAAACCTCCTGAGGGCAGAGAAGTGGCTCCTGTCTGTCCAGAGCACAGTGATACCTCAGGAGCCCAGAGAACTAAGCCAATGGCTACAAAATCACCTGCTTTGCTGGGGGAAGGCAGACAGGGCAAGATAGAGGTTTGCCTCCTGCACTAAAGGGTACGTTCTCATACCTTCATGGGGTTGTTGAGCTCTTCCTCTTCCCTCTCCTTCTGCATTCTCTTCTCCTCTTCCTCCAAGAGCTTCTCAGCTTGGAAATTGCGAGTGGCACCATGCTCCATGGTGTAGTCGGTGTTCTCAGGATCTGTCTAAGGAAGAAACAAGACCAAAAAAATCATTGTACTGGAGCAATTCTGCTCCAGCCATCCTGTGGCCTCTTGCAGAGCTGCTCACAAGAGCTTCCTGAGTTTATCCAAAACACAGAGCAGACAATCACCCCAAGGCCTTCTGCTCTGCTCCAGCTGATGCGCTGCAGCCCACGATGAGGAAGATGAGACATTTCAGAACTACAAACAGTAATGAAAAGGGAAGCACAAGCTCAGACTAGGTCTTTGCTGGGACATCCCTTCCTCACAGAGTCAGCACCCAGATTCCTCCACTGCCTCCCCAGAAAGCGAGAGCACAGAAAATACAGAGCATATTTCACCTTGAATGTGATCTCTGCCAGGCAACGCGTGCACTTGATGTAGAAGCGGAAGATGGGGAGTCCCAGGTACACCTCATTCTGAACCGTCTCCTTACGGGCATTAAACTTCTTCCCCTTATAGATGTATTCGCCGCATGTCTTGCATCTAGAAAAGGAGAGAGAAAAGTCAACACGTCAAAAAAAGGGAACACACAGACCAAGAAACATCCGAGTGATTTTCAGGCTGTGTCAGCCCAGGTTCTGAGCAATGGTTATTTTCTCCTTTGGAAATTCAGTACCCCAAAATCACGCTCAGCATCTCTTCTCTCCCCCCCACCGCTTTTCTTCTGGTCTGTGTCACCTCTACCGGCTGCTGGCAGCAGCTCCCCTGCAGTGTATGGAGCCAAACAATTCCTAAGCAAACTCATCTTTTCTACAGGCTGCCCAGGGAGGTTGTGGAGTCTCCTTCCCTGGAGACATTCCAAACCTGCCTGGATGAGCTCCTGTGTGACCTGCTCCAAGTGTTCCTCCTCCGGCAGGGGGATTGGACTAGATGATCTTTCAGGGTTCCTTCCAATCCCCGATATTCTGTGATTCTGTGACACAGCTGCTTCCTTCTGACCAGTATAGCCCCTCTTACCGCATGTTGAAGGGGGCCATGAGCCGCACCACATACTGTCGGTCCTTGGGGAGTTTGAGCTTTGGGATCTTAGCAGGATCGAAGTCCGGCGGGTAGTATTTCTACAGAGACAGAGCAGAGACGTGTGTGTGTTTGGCACAGTCACCCAGAGCAGTGGGAACTGTGGCAGGAAGGCTCCCAGCTGCCATATCAGCCTCAGGGATCAGTTCCACGCAGCAGAAGCCAGCGTGCCCCTACCAACCAGGGGTGGTCTCAAGTGCCAAACACCCCATCCACCGCTCCCCACCACAACTAGGCTCTGCTGTGTGGCTGTCTGTCTGTGCATCCTCGGCCCCAGGCACCTCAGGCCTTGCATGATTTCAGGGCCTAACCCTCTTGGACCCTGCCAGTCCCCTCTAAGAGCTGCCAGGAGCCCCAGGATCCTCACCCCAACCGCCCCCCTCCCAGATTGAGAGTCGCCTTAAAACCCGCCAACCATCCGGGGAAGTCCCCAGCACCACCGGCCAGGGGAGTAACGCAGCCAGCGACCAGGGAACTCTCCCTGGGCCGGGTCCGGCCCGGTCTAGGGACACACACAGCAACCACAGACTCCCCCTCCGCACCTCCCAGACGGGGGATCCCCCCCCAACTCACGTTCAACACCTTCCGTTCCGACATGGCTGCGACCTGCCTCGACCACCGGTACCAGCCAGCACCGACACCCTGCACCACTCCCCACTTCTGGGTTATAGTCCCGCCTTCCCCCGCTTCTCATTGGTGCAACGGGTCACGGCCGGGCGGTTCTTCGTTTGTTATTGGCTGTCTCCACCGTCCGTCAGCGAGCCGCGCTCTCCTATATGAGTCCGCCGGTGCGCTGCGGCCGGAGAAGAGGTTCCGGGGAGGGAGTTGCCCGGCCCCGGCCCCGCTTCGTGTTTCTTGCTTAAAACCGAGGATTCGGAGGCCTTCACTTACAGTTTATTGTTAGCTGACAGCTTCTTACTCAGGGGTGCAAGGGACGCCCCCCACCAGACCAGGTTGCTCCAAGCCCCCTCCAACCTGGCCTTGAACCCTTCCAGGGATGGGGCAGCCACAGCTTCCCTGGGCAACCTGGGCCAGGCTCTCACCACCCTCACACCAAAGAACTTCTTTCCCATATCTCAGCTTCATCTCCCCTCTTTCAGTGTCAAGAGTACCTCCCCAGCTTTCCTGGAGCCCCTTTAAGGGACTGGAAGGGGCTCCAGGGAGGAGCCTTCTCTTCTCCAGGCTGGGCCCCCCAACTCTCTCAGCCTGTCCTCCCAGCAGAGGGGCTCCAGCCCTCCCAGCATCTCCGTGGCCTCCTCTGGCTCCGCTCCAATAGCTCCACGTCCTTCTGATGTTGGTGATCCCAGAGCTGCAGACAACACTGGACAAGTCGGGGCGGGGTGTGTCTGGCAGGTCTCCTTAGAGCGAGACCGAAACCCTGCCACTCGCTCACGGCCCTCTCCGGCACTTGAGCCCCGCCACCGCGGACAGGTGGGTGAGGGACGGCCGAGCGCACTGCACATGCGCAGAGCCGCTGGGCACCGTCGCCGCTCTCCACCGTCCCGGCGTGCCCCGCGCGCAGTCAGCGGGGCCGGCTCTCTTCCACACAAAGGCGCAGCGCTGGGAAAATGGCGGCCACAGCGGCGGTAGCGGCGGCCTCGGAAAGTGCCGGTGGTAAAATGGAGGAGCCGGCGGTGGGGGCGGCAGCAGCGGCCGCGGCGACGGCAGCGACGGCTCCGCCACCACCAAACGGGGCAGGCAGTGCTGGGGATGCACCCCCGAAGAGGTAGGGTGGCTGCTGTGTGGGCCGCGCTACTGCCTGGGCCTGCTATGCCGCATGCGGCCTTCTCGGTCCTGCCCTCGACTGGGCCGGGGAGGGGGGAAGCCGAGGCCGCTGTCTCTGCTGTGAGGGTACCGGGACTGGGGTCAAGACCGCTGCTGGGGCTAGGGTCGCTGCTCGGCTCCAGGCGCGGCCTAGTAGGCCGGGCGGGGCCTACCCGCTGCGGTGTGGAAGTTGGCGGGCGCGTCCTGGGGCTCCCGCCGTGTGAGGCCGGAGCGGGGCAGGAGCCGCGCCTTCGGCCTGTCTCCTGGCGCACCGTGCAGGCCCTGCTGTATGGCGGCCAGGGGATCTTTGCCTCTCCCGCTACGGAAGCGTTCCTGGGCCTTAGAGGACACCTTAAAACCTCCCCTAGAGGTATAGGGTGTGCGAGCAGGGTGGGTTTTGATGTTCTAAGTTAATTACTTTTAGTTGTGTCAATGGCAGGTTGTAATAGTTAATTATTTCTCATACTGCGTCAACGTTTGGAGTAAGGTGTGCTCCGTTTGGTAGTTGATGATTTACCTCTGGAACAGGAGTCAAATGCTTGGAGAGTGAGAGGGCTTGAAGGTGATCATAGAATCATTCAGGTTGGAAGAGACCCTTGGGATCATCAAGTCCAACCATCAGCCCCACTCTACAAGTTCTCCCCTACACCAGATCCCTCAACACCACATCCAATCTACTCTGAAACACAGTCAGGGATGGTGACTCCACCACCTCCCTGGGCAGCTGATTCCACTGACTGACCACTCTCTCTGTGAAAAACTTTTCCCTAATGTCCAGCCTAACCCTACCCTGCTGCAGCTTGCAGCCATTCCCTCTCCTTCTATCGCTAATTGACCTTAAGAAGAGACCAGCACCAACCTCTCTACAATGCCCTTTCAAGCAGTTGTAGAGAGCCTCCTCTTCCTCATGATGGTGATGCCAGGTGCTAAGTTAGGGTTGTGTGTCTAATGTCAATGGAGTGTTACAGAAACTCAAAAAAAAATATCTGCAGGAATTACAATAAAGTAAAAGGTCCATAAACGTGAGGATGATGAGCAAAAAAAGTTTTAGGTTCTTGTCACTTTGCTATGCTAACACTAGCCTCGTTTTGGTAAATTCCATAGTTAGCAAAGCTTTTTTAATGCCAAATCTGTGGAATAAAGACCACATTTTCTTCTGTTAGTTTTTGCCCCTGCGCCTTAAGTGCTCTGGAGATGAGAATCAGCATTTTGAATCGGATTTTCTGTGAGTAGTGTTTCAGGTCAGGTTTGTTTGTCTGCTGTTGCTCAGGTGTGTTCTGGAGCTGTGTCTGTCAGGCTGCTGAAGGCTGCTATGCCTGGACACGTTGCATATCTGTAGCCTGATCCAGAGCTGTCAGATCTGAATAACAGAGTCCAGCTTGATGGTCTGAAGTCAATTGGAGATAATATGGATATGGTGAAGAGATGGTGATGTGTCTCAACTTGAAAAACTGCTCTCATCTGCCTCTTGCCCAAGTTTGTGGATTGTGTTTCACATGACCAGGGAGGCAGGTGCTTTTTGGTGGAAATAACTTTAATATTTACTTGTTTTGCATTGGAAAAAATAAAAAACAAAACTATAGCAGAGCTTTAGGTAATATGTAGTCAGTAATTTGTCTTATGAGTGGATGATTTATTTCTGGAAGCAGAAGTAGAAATGTCTACTTTGTTCTGATATATTTTTTTTTCCTGGCCTCATTTAGAATTGGAGTTTCTCCAGGGAGCTTATCTTTTTATCTGGGTGCAATTCTGTGTGCAGTATCAAGCTTAGTGTGGCAAACCTGACACAGTGATAGTGCCAACATATATGTGAACATATTTTCAGTGTCCTGGGCTGGGGGAAAGAGGCACCTGCCTGTCCTAGATTCTGATTCTTAGTGAGTTTTGGTACACTTGTTGGGCCTAGGTGGCAGGTCTTGTAGAGGAATGTGCATATTAGTTTGTTTCTGTGGAGGAAATAAGAACTTCCCTTTCAGTTCCTCGTTCTACACGCGTCACAAACAGGAGATTTTTCCCTTAATTGTTATAAAGCATTTCAGCTCTGTAACGCAAGGGGGGAAAAAATCAAGAGTAGATGAAGTATCTTCTGAAAGTAACTAAAGTGAATTATTTTTTGTGGATCTTGCATTAGCCTTGGTGTAAATGAATTGCAGTTACTCAAAGTGGATCCTTAATGGGATGGATAAAGCTGCTGTGGAAATTTTATCCCGCCTGCCTTTCCAACTTAGGGATACCCACAGGTGGGCATGGTGTATTTTGGAGGTGATGTGGGGCTCATTCCTTCCTGCTGTCTAGAACTTCCTTAAAAGAAACCTGACACGCTCAGCCGGTCTCATACTTGGTAACTGCACGTAAGTGATCTCTGTGGACCTGGGCCTGCCTGTGTTTGTCCTTTTGGTGTGTGAAACCCGTGGAGGTGGTGTCTGAAAACTGGCAAAAGAGGAAAAAACCAAACCACAAAACTTTGCAGCTAAAGTAGTTTCCTTGACATTTCTTTTGACCTGCGTGGATTTTGTTACGCTGAATATGACAAGGGCTGTGTTCTAGGCTAATGCTTACCTTTAATGGCAGGTGCTGGGGCATGTCGGAGTTCTTCGTGGATTTATTGAAGCTTGAGATGTTTTTAAGCTGACCTGGGAGCCTTAAATGCAGGGTTGCAAAAAGCCACCTGCATCATACCGCATTACTTCCAAGCATATTATACAGCAGTTCAACCCAGGGGGAGGAAATGTAAATAGTTCCAGTTTGAGGAGGAACTATAAAAAAAATGGGTGTGGCTTTCAGCACAAGCACTGGATTTTGTGTTATTTCTTCAGCCAAACAGAAGTTAAGGTGTTCAAAAGATTGTCCTACTTTGAATCTATTTTGGGGTTTTTAATTACTTCCTTACGCAGGAAACTTTTAAAAAATGTTCAGTGAGGGAAAGTCTAAAAATTTCCCTTTCTGGTGAAATAAATGTTGTACATAACTAAAGAACACTTCTTATAGACTTCTTTTCCACACTGGCCGTACTTAGAACTGTATCTGTAAGGTGTAATATTTTTATATGGCTTTTCAGCCCTGTGGCTCAGTAAGTGTGGGCTGCCCTGTGATAAAAATGGGGAACCCACTCAAATGTAAAACTTCATCGGCTTGCTTGTTTCCTTTGTTTTCCCTGAGGGCTGTTGTGTCTGATCGGTGATGGAAATGGTTCTAAAGGAACAGACAGTGTTGGTTCAGGAGCATGTTCATGTCAGAGCCAGAATTTCGGGTGTGGCTTGGGCTCTGCAGGGCGGTGGAGGTTTTCAGTTGAGCAAAAGCTCGATGTATGTACAGATGAGTTTTAGAAACTTTACCAGCTTTTTTGACTAATGTGTTCTCATGAATTTTCTCTAAAGATGAATTTCTGCACCCTCTCAACCAGCACAAAGTGAACAAGGAGATTAACTGGATTAGTTGAGGAATTCATGTCAGGCTGGATGGGTTAATTTTCTTTTTTTTCTTACATACTGTTATTCAGTGGCATTTGAGTCCTCTTAAAACCTGATGGTCATCCAGGTTGCTTGAGAAATAGTCTTTATTTATTTATTTTAAACTTTTGACCTGTTAGAGCTGGTATTCTGAAACAGTTCAAAGAACTATTCAGTATGTTTGCTGCAGTGCACAGATGCTTTCAATTTGTGTCATCCAAAAGCTGTATTAGTTGGAGGAGGGGAAAAAAAAACCAAACAAGTGCTGCTAGTTAGGAGTCATTGACCTGATAGACACAGGATTTTGTTGAAGTTCTTGTAGTATAAGACTACAAATATAGTGGGTCAATGTATCATTTGACTTAAAGGCATTTAGTGTGCTGAGGGGAAAAGACATAGGGTGGACATCTGGTCTGGAGCATCTTGAGGAGACGGAGTGAGGCTTGGTCGGCTTTAAAGAGATTCAGTTTATGAAATGGAAAACTTGAGTCACACTGGAAAAATGTGGGAGAAAATAGCGGGTTTTGGTGTCTTAAGTTGCCTGCTAATAGGAAATTTTGGTTACAATGCACTGTGGAGCTCCAGTATCGCTCCTACCAGCTGTGCTTGAAAGGTCTATAGTTTTGCAAGTAACGTGAGTGCATGAAACTCTACAGGCTTCGATGTAGTTTGAAGAATGTAACAAGTGGTGTTCTGAGAGGTGGTATGACGTTGATCAAATGCCAGAGTAGTTAATGTGTGTGATCTTTCTTTGCTTGCAGTGAAGGTGAACGACCAAGCCAAAATGAAAAAAGAAAAGAGAAAAGTGTCAAAAGAGGAGGAAATCGCTTTGAGCCATATGCTAATCCTGCTAAGAGATACCGAGCTTTTATTACAAATATTCCCTTTGATGTCAAGTGGCAGTCTCTGAAAGACCTGGTGAAAGAGAAAGGTAACGTACAACTCAGGTGGCCAAGTGATGTGGTGTCATCTTACTTGTGGCTGACTTTGTTTGTAAAGGTAAAGAGTTGAAGTTCTGTGTGGACTTTAGTGACATGAGTTTTGTAAAAGGTCTGCTTGAAGCCTTTTTTGGGTATTGCACAACATCTGCTCCCTGGCAGCCTTCCACGTGGATAGGTCCTTCACAGGCATGTTGGCATACAGCGAGTTGTGCTTCATCAGAGATTTAAGAGTATTTTTCTTCTCTTTTGGGGGGTGTGTGTGAAATGAGACTCTCATCAGATTTTACCCTTGTGATACATCAAAACTTTCTCAAGCAGTTTAATGTCTTTTGGGTAATAAAGGTATTTATTTACTGCTGAGCTGGTGTGTGTATATAGAGCTGTGTCCCCTAACTTCGTAGTGATTTGTGCTTAGGTAAAGATCCATACTGCCATTTGATAGTAGTAAAATGTATTTAAGGGTGACCTGCAAAGAAAGGAAAAACAGGTTTGTGCTTTAGCATGTTCTGCAACGCAGTTAGGGCTTTGGAAATCATGTTTGTGGTGTTTTCCTCTTCCTCACTTCTGTTTAACTGTCCAATGCGAATGGGAGCTGCCTTAGTTTGGTGATCTTGGCATCTTCATCTGTTGAAGCTGAAGAAATTGAGGTGATTATCCCCAGGTGGAGACAAGTCTAAATGTAGTGTTCTTTCTTTAATAACCCAGCTTAGTACTTTTCAAGTCGCCTTGGAAATGCAGTGGAGTGGCAAGAAAATATGGCATCTCCATCATAAAAATATCTCAAATCTTATTAAGAATAATTAATACAATCGTTCCTCTTGTGGGTCACTTCTAAAATACATAGCATCAGTCATAAATGTCTTGCAAAGTAGTGATCAGTGTTCATTTGTTGTTGACTGAGGTGAGGAATGACAGTTAATGTGTTCACAAGGTGGGGCCTAATGAATAACAAATTTCCAAAGGGTTTTAAAATGCTTGTCTTTGGAGGCAAAATGGAACTGAGTCTGCGTAACGAGTTCAGGACTGTAAGCCTTGGGAAATTTCTGTTATTAGAGGCTGTGAATGTTGATGCTTGAGATTTAGTAATGGTTTTCCATAATAGGAAGACTGGTTTTCCATAATGGTAATGGTTTTCCATAATCTTAAAGACTGATTTAACAGGCTCTAATTAGGAATGATCCCTTGCCTTAATCTGTGCTTCCACTTTGCTACACCAGATACATTGGTAGTAGGAGTATCTGTATGTGTAGATGTCTAACTTTAAGTGCCATGTTGAATTCCGTTCCAAGTGTCTTGTGGTTTCTCTCCAGTTCACGTGGATGGAAAAGTCCGGTGTGAGATTGTTTCCTGCCTTGCTGTTCAGCTGCTCATTCCAGCAGATACTCCTAGAGGGGAACATTGAAACCTCTCCTTTCTGTCTGCGGGGCTTGTTATGCTAAACCAGGAGAAGCCTTGTTCTTGGTTTTTGGGACTGCTTGTTAAAATCCAGCAGTTTAGATTTGCTGTGTGGTTGCGATTCATTCTAATTAGTCACTGACTTCTGCCAAATTGGTGCTCTGGTGCTGCGCTTGAACTTGTTCAATCGGTACTTCTTGATACAAGGCATAGTAGTTCCAAGAACCAGGAATGTGACTGTGGAAAAAAACATATCTAAATGTTAGAATTCTTGGTTTGTAAGTGTAAGAATTACAGGCCAAATGTTCAAGGGTTTGGGAGCACGTGAAACAGGCCCGTATGCAAGGGGTAAACATAGGTGTTTCATGACTGCTCCATAGCTTGGCAGTCGTGAAGACGTAAGCTGTTGGCAGCGATGGCAGAGCAGGTTGCTGAACGTAGGAGGAGTTCACCTCCATCAGCTGGTTTGTGTCAGTAAGTATGGGTTAGGAGACATGAGCTTTTGAGGTTCTGCTCATATTTCTGCAACCTGTTTTTTTCAGATGCGTGCATCTGAAGTCTTCTAAAGGTGACCTCTCTCAAGAGTGATGCTTTGGTTCAGTCATTTCAGTGTATTTGTTGGTGAAACTCAATTACAGGTATGCAGTATGATGTATTTTTAAAGAAATTAAAAAATGTTCTTGTTTGAAACTCCCTCGTATTGGCTGAGGAACCCAAGGTTCTACTAAACTGATGTGATCAGCATTGTTAACTGGCAATTGGTGGATGGCTTCAGGAGAAGATTGAGGAAGTAGTAAGTGGAGTCTAAGCGTAAACGTGCTTGAATGCTAAATAGCTGTCTTCATCTGTCCCTCAAACAATGGCTCTTTCTTCGGGAGAAAAATGGTAATGCTTTGTGGCAGCTGGCATAAGTGAGGTGATACACATACAATCCTTTTTTAGCACGTGGTGTTTGAGATATTTATTGGTTTCTTTAGGAAATTCAGAATTTCATATTTTAATCCTTTTTCCTGACTGGAGTACCAAGATGACATACATGGAGAAATCCATGCAAGGAGAAAGATTAGCTGTAAAATGAAGCAATAATTATGTTCTGCCTGGAACAGATGCAAGCAAGGCCACACTTGTGTCACATTTGAATGTTTCAGGACACCCCAGGGACCCTATTGCCGTGGCTGTACCCACGCTTACCTGAGGCAGAGCTGGAGTATGGGGCAGCCACACTTGAATCTTCCCATGTAAACCTGGATGTGTGAAGACATGATGGAAAAAAAAGCAATAAAGTTTTCCCAGCTTAAATTTTCTATAAAGAAGAGCAGCTGCTAAACTTGATGTGCTGCCTTCTTTCTTGCTCCCTATCCAGAAGTTTTTGGACCTTTTACGGCCTCCTAAAGATGGAACTCATGCCCTCTTGCTGTTGTGTTTGATCTCAGATTTTTTTACTTGGTACCAACAACTGTTATACTGGTACATGAAGGTGGCTGTTACTGGAGGGTCCCCTGGGTTACAGTGCCCAAGAGCCTGTGGCTTTGTGCTCTCAGGCTGAAGTTTTAGGTTGGCAAAAGAGACGAGGACACAAACAGCGTGGATGTGCTGTTCAACACTTGACTTTCCCCCCCTTAATTCAGTAGATGCGCTGATGAGTTGCTTTATTTTCGATAGCTTTAACTATCTTTTCAGTGAGGCCCTGTCCATGGGTGCATACAAGCTTCTTTGCTTCACTTTTCCTGCCTGGACTCTTGGAGTCAACGCATTAGTTTTGTTTTTTTTTCTGGGTTCCCCAATGCAAAAGTAAGACCTCCCTTCCCCTGCTGTAAAAGAATAGCTTGCAAGCTCTCTGCTTTGGGAAGAATGCTTGTCTTCTCCCCTTCTTCCTACAGCTTTGTATGTGTATAGAGTGTGTTTTCTCCCTGGCTCGAGCACCCCAGGTAACTTCTTAGAAGTTGCCTGTCTCGGGCTTTAAGCACTTCAATGAAGGAGGAGCTGTGGCTAATTGCAAATTGCCTCACATTGAAAGCATGAATCTTTTGATGGTGGGGTCCTCTTGGATCAGTCACGTTGCTTGTAGTTCTGCAGAAGATGATGGGACATCCATACAGTTTCGATAATTTCCAGATGCTTCCTTTACTTACTGTGTACTCCTGACCCTCTAGGCCAAAGAAATTGCTGTGATATAAAGCATTTGCCTCTTTCAACTTGTGTGCTTCTGCTCTTGCTGAGACTTGCCCCTGTTTGCATTTCAGAGCTTGGTTTGTCACTAACTATTAAAATCATACTGCCCAACTTTAGAATCTTCAAGGTTGATGTTGACGTTTGAGCTTATTATCCCAGCTGTGTCTTTAGGACTGGGTGAATGCATCGAGGTACGGCTTGAGTCACCGCATGGATGTGCTTGTCTGAGCTTCCTGAACAGTCACTGGAAAACACCTGGGTGCTGACAGCCCAGCTTGGCTTCAAAAGCTTGATTTTTTTGTGGGAGGGGGGAAAACCACCCCAAACAGTGACTGTAATAAGTGATGTTGGAGAATCCTTTGGCTTGTATTTTTAATTACTGTGGTGATTTCTGTCTTGGTCTCATTTTAGGAAGCTTCTGAACTTTTTCCAATGTGAAGTTGAAAAAAATAAATAAATCCGTCTGCTCTAAGTTGAGTCTTAAAGATACCATGGGGATCGTGTTTAATTATCCTTCCCTTGACTCAGAGCTAGTGTCTTCTGCAAATTTTATCTCCCTTTGGTGGCTGATCTGGTAATAAACTTGAGTTCTTTAACTAACGTTCTCTTGTGCTTGAAAGAAATCTCTTCACTCATGGATAGAAGAGATGTTTCCTCAAACAAGCCAACAGTTCTTTAGCAGAAAGAAAACCTGCTGGGATCACTGGGCATTTCTTTTGCTGTCTGAAGCAGGTTTAGTCTGTGGATATCTGCTGCTGGTACTTTTTCATGGCTTAATGGTGTGTGCACTATTGTAGCTCCGCTCTTGTCTGCTTTATCCCTGATGGCCTGAGATACCATGGCTTGGAGGGCCTAGAAAAAAGCCAAATAAAATGTGACTCAGCATAAGCATAATAAAAAAAA